>JABUQX010085350.1:0-36435 GCA_015478945.1 Trachelipus rathkii
TTATATATAATATATATTATAATATATATTAAGTATAATATACTATTATATATATAATATATATTAATATTTAATATGTATATTTTTATATATATATATTTATCTATATATAATATATATATATGTTATATATATATAATATATTATATATATATATAGCTATATATATTATATACACACACATCATATTTATATATTATGATATATATTATTATCTATATATATATATATATGCCAATATATACTGTAATATATATATATTATCTTTAATATATTTATATATATATATATACTTATATATTATATAATTATATATAATTAATATTATTTATATATATGCTGAGCCGTACTCCTAGTTATACTTTTTATATAATACTGAGGGTGATACTCTCTATCTATGCTCTTCTCATGTGTATATATTATATATATACTATATATGATTATATAGTATATTATATATATACAGTATATTATATATCTATATATATATAATATATACTAATATAATTATTAATATATATAGTATATATATATATTATCTATATATATATATACTATTATAAGGTATTATATATATATTATGATCACTACACACGATATATATTGTATTATAGTTAATATTCATGGCTATGTAGTAGTATGTAATATTTGCAATATTATTATTATATATATTACACAAAATAGTTTATTGAGAAATGTTGTTGAGTTGGTAATGCTTATTTTTTATCTTTAATTTAAATTTAATTCGATGGTTAACTTTTCCATTTTTTTTCTTTCATTATAATTTATGTAATTTTTTTATTTCTATATATATATTTTTATATTATTGATATTATTATATTATTTTTATTTTATTTTTTATTATTCTCATTTCATTAGTTTGTTTAATATTATTTTTTTTATTTTATTATAATGAAAATTGTTTCTCATAAAATTATTGCTTACTTATGCAAGTACGAGAGTCAATTTATTTATGATAGTAAGAGATGTACCGCCGCTCTCTTATTCAGGTATAAGAATTTCAGAATTTAAAATTGTTTTTCATTAATTTTTTTTTTCATCCGAAATGTGAATTAGGAAACATAATAAAATGTTTTATCTTAAAATTTCTAAATAGAAACTAGTTAATACAGCGGTACCACATTTCTATACGACTTCTCTTACACTTTGGTTATTTACACAAACACTTTACGTAAAAATATAGAGATTCACCATTTATTTATACTAGCATCTAATTGTATATCTCTTATTGGACCACTTTTACATTGACCCATAGGGGACCACGTTTACAATTTATACTTTATACTCCACGGTACAGGCTACACTGGGCCAATCCTTTGGTCTCCATGGGTCAATGTTGGGACCCGACGGGGTAATGTTTTTTTGTCACTTTCCTTTAGGGGGCTTAAGCCCTATTTTTTGGAACGTCTTTAACCATTGTTTGACACAGATATTTCATCTTAACCTTGCCATAATACCATGGGTCAATTTTTGGACGCGCACGGCAACTTGATGGCCTTTGGATGTTTCCAATCCCCGTAATAAGTATCTAGGTGACTGTTCCTGATTAGTGTTCTATGAGTATTAGATGAATGCCCAGGAGAGTGCCAGGTGAGTGCCAGTTGAGTGGCCAATGAAGTGCCAATGATGTGCCAATGAGTGCCATATGAGTGGGCCAAGTGAGTGCCACATAGTGCACAAGTTGAGTGCGACATAGTGGCCAACTGAGCTGCCACTTTTTTCAAAGCCTGTTTCTTAGCCTCCCTGAACCCCGAATAAGGCCGCTAATTATGGGTGTCCTACTCCCTAAGGTAATAAGGTATGAGGGAATCGATTTGGTGTATAATTAACTACTCTGCTAGGTTGCTTTCCTACTATGAGTTAAGTTATTGTTTATACCCTTATCAAGCACTTACCAGACTCTCCATAGAACACTTACATTAGAACCATATACACTTACACTCCAGCACCCGACACACAGGTACATCTTGAATCACTGTACACTCACACATCATCGGATATTTTGACGCCCTCAACATGTAATACCTCAGCATGCTGTTCAGCCTAAATGCCGCAGCATTGATGCCTCAGCCTTAATTGCCTCAGCATTGATGCTCCATCATAAAGTGCCTCAGCATTGATGCCTCAACTTTGGAGGTTCATCTTTGATGACGTCATCCTTGATGCCATCCCATCTTTGATACCATCTATATTGAGGATTCATCTTTTGATGAAATCACCTTTGATGCCTCATCTCTACCTCACATCATAGAACAGAGTTCATATTAATGTCCTTCCCGCCGTTCATAATTGGAACACAGGGCGCAGTGGTGCGCCCTCGCCGCGCAAAAGACAAACCAGCCCCCGGCACTGCTCGCAGGTGCGATCCGCCGCGTTTCTGCCGCATGCCAGCCCCGCCGCGTGCGCCCGCAAGGCTGCAATATTTCCGCGTACTACGCTCCGCCGCGTGCGCCCGTGCAGGCGCCAATTTTTTCCGCGTACGCCGCCTGCCGCGTGCGCCGCCGCAGGCGGCAATATTCCCTGCGGGAAGTGAAAATAATATATACTCATAGCAGTCCATTCACGTTTTATTTTCATACTTAAAACATTTCAAAGACAATTTCTTCTTCAAATATACTATGAGGTCATTCATTCTTATTTCATCACTTAAACATTTTATTAAAAACATTTGTCCCGCGAACCTACATAACCTGTAACTCATTGAACAGACCTAATTGATTTAACTTATTTTATTTAATACTTTTTACTTAATACTTTTTAATTTTAAATTTTTTTAAAAATTGTATTAAGAAGAAAAAATTCAGAGTGTCTGATATATAAACATTTTATTTTTACTACAATTGTACGAATTTTTATTAAAAACATATCTTTTACTACCTTAAAGCAGTAAAGCAGTAAAACAATAGAGGTGTTATTACCGTAACACCTAGGGGACTTAGTATGCCTTTGTTTACTGCTGTACTGCTTTAACTTTCTGCTTTTAAACTGCTTTAACTCATTGTTTTACTGCTTTAAACTTTCTGCTTTATGCTGCTTTAACTCAATGTTTTTACTTGGCTTTAGACTTCTGCTTTAGACTGGTTTTAACTCTCTGCTTTACTGTTTTAATTCTCTCTGCTTTACTGCTTAACTCATATATTTATTAACAGTATTATTTTTTCCTTTTTATATTTTTATTTTGTTTTTTAATACTTTTTTATTTATTGTTTCTATTTTATTTTTTTGTTTTTAATACTTTTTATTCCTAATGTAAGAAATATAAGAATATAAAAAAAAAAATTAAAATTTCCATGAAATATGCACATGTCATTCTCCAAGTAAAATTGTACGAAATTTTACTTAAAAAACAAATACTATCCATTCTCTACCGCAGGAAAGACTCTTCTCAATAGAGGTGTTATTGCCTAACCCCTAGGGGATTAGTATGCCTTTGGGTTTTACGGCTTTACTGCCTTTTAAAAACTTTCTTGCTTTCTACACTGCTTTAACTCAATGTTTTACTGCTTAGACTTTCTGCTTTACTTGCTTTAACTTTCTGCTTCACTGCTGTAAGTTTCTGAGTATACTGCTTAATCTTATTATCAAAAGGTTTAAGAGACATGATGCTAACAGATAACACTTAGCTTTAACATTTATGTTTTTTTTAATTAACAAACAATTTCATGTTTCGATAGACCTATTGGTCTGTTAATTTTATTATTTATTTATTATTTTATGTATCTTATTTTTATTTTTAATACGTAGTGTAGTTTTTAGTTTTTTATTTTCTATTTTGTTTAATACTTTTTATTTATTTTATTAATATGTGTTATTTATTTTTATTTATATATTTTATTTATTTCATTACTTATTTATTATTTATTTATTTTTATACGTAGTGTTATTTACTTCATGCCTATTGTATTATTATTTACACACACATCACACACACACACACACACACACACAGCACACACACCACAACACACACACACACACCAACATTCACTATGACACTATTAATCACACCATTCACTATGCACACTTATACACACATTCACTATGACACCTTATACGCACCCATTCACTATTGACCACTTTATATCACACCATTCGACTATGACACTTAACATTTTTCCCATAGACACTTTACATTTAAACTTACACTCACACACAGATTTACTTACACAGGCAGATTTACTTACACTCACACAGATTTACTTACACTCACACACTCACACACACACACACACACACAGATTTACTTACACTCACACAGGATTTTACTACACGCTGCACACACGAGATTCTACTTACACTCAACATGATTTTACCTTACACTCACACAGATTTGCTTACACTCAACCACAGATTTACTTACAACTCACCAGATGTCATGATACATACATACAGATTTACTTACACTCACAGCTCAGATTTACTTACACTCACACACAGATTTACTTACACACACGCACACTCACTTACACATATAACGTATAATTTATTAAAACATTTTATGTTTTAATTAAACACGTCACACACACACAGATTTACTTACACTCACACAGATTTACTTACACTCACACACAGATTTACTTACACTCACATAGATTTACTTACACTCACACAGAATTTACTTACACTCACAACACACAGATTTTACTTACACTCACGACTAGATTTACTTAACACTCGACACACAGATTTCTTACACTGAATCACACAGATTTACTTAACACTCCACACGACAGTATGTTACGTTACAAACACCGCACACTCCACCTTACCACATAGATATTCGTAATAATTTATTAAAACATTTTATGTTTTAATTAAACACGTACATTTATATTAATCATTCAAATATAACTAAAATTATTTCAAAGTTTCTTAAAACTTCTATAATAAATCAATCATTATCTTTGAACAAAGAATTTATTATTAACTGTTAATACTTTTTGTTTATAAATTTTATAACTATCAAGTTTTAAAATAACTTTTACTAAAATTTTATGAAATTTTATTAAAACATATATTTACGTACCTTAAAGCAATAAAGTCAGTAAATGCAAGGTTAGCCCCTAAGTCAACTCCCTCGTATCACCCAAGCTACGCCATGTTTGTTCTAGTGAACTACTGTCTTTACATCATCTTTAACCCATGTAAATAAGGTATCACAAAATAACAAATAAGTTCTTTCTGCTAACATATCATGTATTTTATTAACATCTTTCTAAGTTTTATTTAAAAAAAATAACAATTATTCACTTACATTTATATTATTCGCGTCGATGTTAACTAAAAATATTTCAAAGTTTTTTAAATAAGTCGGATTTTCTTTATTATTATTATTATTTATTATCTATTATCACTTAACATCCATCACGAGAAAACACAACATCCCGCACTCCTTACAGATACGAAAACGAAACTGACTTCTCTCTGTAAAATGTGTTGAAAATAAACTACCTTAGGTCTAAATTTAGGATAAAACCTTTTTGTACCCCGGGCGATTTAGGCCTAATTCCCCAGGTCAAAATATATTCAAACTGACCTTTTTTCTGTGAAATTGGTTTGGGTGCAATGAACTACGTTTAGGCCCTAAATTTAGGATCCTTTTTTTGTATGCCCAGGGGCTGCTTTAAGCCCTAAACTAGGTCAAAGGTAATTCCAGTATAGACATAGAATGGAGAATCAATGTTATTATTATTTTGATTAAATATATTTCAAACTGAACATGCTGGATCGCGTAAGATCCTTTAAACAGGTAAGAAGGAAATGTTTACCTTTCTCGTGAGTGGACGGAGTAATCCTTATCTCTATATGACCTCGGATGTGATTGGTCGAGAATTATTTTATCGTCTTTTGAAAATTAACTTTGTTCTTTTCATATCCTGAACCTTATCTCTGATTGGATGAAAATTATATTGGAGGATGTGTGTTTTAGATCCAAACTCATTTTAAAATCATACTCGTTTTGGCTCTTAAGCGGTGCACAAGTTTCTCTGGTTTGTAATAAAAGTGTTCTATTTTCCCACTAAGTGTATTTCATGAACCACCTTAACATGTTTACCCCCAATACAAGACATTATCCAGTGGAAAATCAAGATCCCCCAGGAAGTAGGGTTACATTCTTATATAAAGAAAACCCAATGGATTTGTGAATTTTTCAAATGTGCTACGTCAATCACACCTTTATAATACAAAGGCGTAGTTTCGTGAGTCCACATGGGGTGAATTGACTTCGTAAATGTAATGCACACTGAAGGTGGCTTACAGAAATACTTTTACACCAAAACTCAGCTTTAAACTCGGGACCGAAGACAGTTAATTCATTCTGTGCGAAGAAAACCAGCGATAAGCACTTCTCTATCATTTTATAAAGACATCAAAACCCTAAATCAGTTTGAATTATAAGATTAAGGAGAGAAATACTGAAACATCAAGTATTTGACTACATCATTTGGATTCTACATTTTAGGGCCTAGCGCAGATGAAATATATGTTAGAGGTAGACGTTAAGCGAATGTTAATACAGATGAAGAAGACATTTATGTTATCTAATTACGTAACCGTAATTCATTACATGTTATACCAAGAATACTACGCAATTAAGAAAACCCTGATCGATGATCCTACGCACATTATCGACCGCTTCCTAAGTTCTATAGACGTACAAGAAATTCCATGTATCTACTTAGATAAACAATGCGCAGGAAAGTTATTTTAATGCAGTTAACCCCGAAATGTGACATATACTATGATATCTGAGTTGGGACTTTTTACGTATGTGTTAACTGAAGGTATTTACTGAGAACACGAAACTATATTCCATCGATAATGATATACTAATGATTGGGCAGCAGTACTTTGCAAGATTTAGAGAATGTTTTAAATATAAAATAATGCATAAACATTTATGTGTAAAATGTATGTGAAAGTGTTATATATAATAATATTCCTGTATTATATTTAATGTGAACCTTATATAAAATCATTGTAAATATTTAATTTTAGCCTTATATATATATATAATATAATATTATATATAATAATTATATTATATATAATATATAGTATATATATATATATAAAAATAAAATTTTAAAATTATTTAACTTAATAAAGAGAAATAATTATATGAATTTTTATATATTACATATATCATATATATATATATATGATAATTATATATATAAATTACTGTAAGATAAAATGATTATTTAAAAATTCTAATTATATAGTAAAGTTTTTATTATCCTTATTTTACTTTCCTAATAAATATTTAACATGTATGTTAAGAGTTTTAAATGAACGAAACCCAGGTTCAGGATATGGAAAAAAACATGTTTTTTTTTTTTTTTTTTTTTTTTTTTTTTTTTTTTTTTTTTTTTTTTTTTTTTTTTTTTCATTACCTAAAAGCGATAAAATAGATTCTCGACCAGGATCACATACGAGGTCATATTAGAGATATAGGATTACTCCGTTCACTCACGAAGAAAGGTAATGACCATTTCCTTTCTTTAACCTGTTTTTTAAAGAATCTTACCGACCACGCGATGTTTCAGTTTTGAAATATATTTTAATAAAAGTATAAAAAACATGTGAGTCTCGAGTCTTGTCTATACTGGAATTACCTTTTGGCCCCTAGTATTAGGCTTAAATCAGCCTGGGAAATACAAGAAAGGGTTTATGCCTAAATTTTAGGCCTACGTGTTTATTGCATGCCAGCATTTTTACAGAAAAAAGGTCAGTTTGAAAATATATTTTGACCGGGAATTAGGCCTGAAATCGCCCCGGGGTAAAAAGGGATTAATCCTAAATTTAGACCTAGAGGTAGTTATTTCAACACTTTTTACAGAGAGAGGTCAGTCAGTTTCGTCTCTGTAAGGAGTGCGGGTTGTTTTGTTTTCTCGTGTGATGGATTGTTCCAATGTACATAGATAAGAATAAATAATAATAAATAAAGAAGAATCCGATATTATTTGAAATAACTTTGAAATATTTTTAGTTAACATTTAGCGAATAATATAAATGTAAGTGAATAATTGGTTTATTTTTTATTAATAGAAACTTAGAAAAGATTTAATAAAATACATGTTATTTTAGCAGAGAAGAACTTATTTTTTTTTTTTTTTTTTTTTTTTTGGGGGGGTTATTTTTTTATACGGGTTAGAGTAGAACGATGTGTAAAGCAGTAAGTCACTAGAACAAAAAAACGTTGCGTAGCTTGGTGTAGAGGGGTTGCTAGGGGCTTGCCTTACTGATTTCTGATTTTTAATTTGCTTTAAAGGTACGTAAAATTTGTTGTTTTTTAATAAAATTTCATAAATTTTAGTAAAAGTTATTTTAGAACTTGGATAGGTATAAAATTTATAAACAAAAGTATTAACAGTTAATAATAAATTATTTGTTCAAAGATAATGATTGATTTATTATTAGAAGTTTTAAAGAAACTTTGAATAATTTTAGTTATATTTGAATGATTAATATAATATTGTACGTGTTTTAATTAAAAATTAAAATGTTTTAATAATTATACGTTTTATATGTGTATAGGTGAGTGTGGCGTGTGTGTAAACGTAAATCTGTGTGTGAGTGGTAAGTAACATTCTGGTGAGTGGTAAGTAAATCTTGTGTGATGTAAGTAAAATCCTGTGGTGAGAGTGTTAAGTTAAATCTGTGGTGTGAGTGTAAGTAATAATCTGTGTGTATGTGTACAGTAAATCTTGTGAGTGTAAGTAAAGTCTGTGTGGTGATGTAAAGTAACTCTGTGGAGTGTAATAAAATCTTGTGTGGGTTTTTGGGGGGGGGTTTGGGTTTGGGGGGGGGACGTGTTTTAATTAAAACATAAAATATGTGTTTAATAAATTATACGTTATAGTTTGAAGTGACGTGTGCGGTGTTGTGTAAGTAAAATCTTGTGTGAAGTGTAAGTAAATTCTGTGGTGAGTGTGAGAGTTAAAAAGTCTGTGTGTGAGTGTAAAGTTAAATCTGTGTGAGTGTAGTAAATCTGCTGTGGTGAGTGTAGAGCTTGAATGGTTGCTGTGTTGTAGTGTTAAGTAAAGGCTCTGTATGGTGGAGTGTATGTATATAGCTCTGGTGTGGTGAGTGTAAAGTAGAATCTGTGGTGAGTGTAAGTAATCTGTGTGTGTGTGTGTTGTGTGAGTGTGTGTGTGTAAGTAAATCTGGTGTGAGTGTGTAAGTAAATTGCCTGTGTATAGTAAATCTGTGTGTGAGTGTAAGTGTAAATGTAAGTGTCATTGGGAAAATTGTCAAGTGGGTCCATAGTGATATGTGTGTAAAGGTTGTCATAGTGAAGTGCGTATAAGTGTCATAGTGAATTGTGTGTAAAGTGTCATAGTGAATGTGTATAAGTTTCATAGTGAATGTGTGTGTGTGTGTTGTTGTGTGTGTGTGTGTGTGTGTGTGTGTGTGTTGTGTGTGTGTGTGTGTCGTGTTCTATAAATAATAATAACATAGGCATGAAGTAAAAATAACACTACGTATATTAATTAAAATATAAGAAGAAGATAATAAAAATAATAAAATACTAGTTGCTAATGGCTCAATTTAGATTGAGAATTAAATAAAAGTATTAAATACAAAATAAAATAAAAAACATAATGTTACACTACGTATAATGAAAATAAAGATAATCATAATATATAAATAATAATAAAATAATAACAAAGAAATAATAATAAAAATAAATAAAAAGTATAAAATACAAATAAAAAACATAATGTTAATAAATTATGAGCTAAAGTAGTAAAAATATGAGGTTAAACAGAAAAGCAGAAAGGTTACAGCCATAAAAGCAGAAGTTAAAGGCAGTAAAGCAAGAACCGTTAAAGCGAGTAATAGCAGTAAAGTTAGAAGCAGCTAAAACATGAGTTTAAAGCAGTAAGCAGAAAGTTAAAAGCAGTAAGCAGTAAAACAAAGGCATACTAATCCCTTCTAGGTTGTTGAGGTATATAAACACCTCTATTGGTTTTTACTTGCCTTTACGTTGCTTTAAGGTATGTAAAGTATATTTTTTTATAAAAAATTTCTTTACAGATTTTATTAAAATAAAATCGTTTTATATCAGACCATTGTGCTTTCATTTTTAAATTTTTTACATGTACAAAATTTAAAAATATAAAAAGCATTAAAACTTAAATAAAAAAAGGCAAATAATAAATAAAAAGTATTAAACAAAATAAAAAAAAATCTAATAGAAAACAGTAATGTTAATTAAATATACTGAGCTTTAAAGCAGTAAAGGCAGAGAGTAAAACGTAAAGCAGAGAGTTAAAGAAGTAAAGCAGAGAGAGTTATAAGCAGTAATAACATGAGTTTAAAGCAGTAAAGCAGAGAATTAAAAGGAGTAAAACATGAGTTAAAGCATGTAGAAGCAGTAAAGGTTAAAGGCAGTAAAGAGTAAAACACAAGGCATACTAATCCCCTAGGTGTTAGGTAATAACACCTCTGTTTTTACTGCTTACTGCTTTAAGGTATGTATAAGTAATATGTTTTTTAATAATATTTCGTACAATTGTAAGTAACAATAAAATGTTTATCATATCAGACCTGCCTGATTTTTTCCTTCTTACTACAAATTTAAAAAAGATTTATAAATAAAAAGTATTAATAAAAAGTAATCTAAAGTAAAAAATACATGTTAAATAATAGGTCCCGTAAATGCAGTTACAGTTTAGGTTGCGCAAATGTTTTTTTAATAAAAATGTTTAAGTTGATAAAAATGAATGACTCTAGTAATTTGAAAAAGAGAATCTCCTTTTGAAATGGTTTAAGTATGAATAAATGAATGACTTATAAGTTAATATATATTTTTCATCGCAAGGAATATTGGCGCCTGCGGCGCACGCGGGCGGGCGGGTTACGCGGAAAAAATTGCGCCTGCGGGCCGACTGCGGACGGGCGGGTAACGCGGAAATATTGGCGCCTTGCGGTGCCGGCACGGCGGGCGGCGGGAAAGGCGGCGGAACGCGCGATCGCACCTGCGGGTGCGTGGGCTGGTTGTCTTTGCGCGAAGGGCGCACACTGCGCCCTGGTGTTCCAATTATGAACGGGGGAAGACGACTTTAATATTAACTCTGTTCTTATTGAATCATTAAAGGGATGAGCCATCAAAGGTGATTTCATCAAAGAAGAATCATCAATATAGATGGTATCAAAGATGATGGCATCAAGGATGACGTCATCAAAGATGCATTTATGATGGAGCATCAATGCTGAGGCATTTATGATGGAGCATCAATGCTGAGGCATCAGTGCTGAGGCATCAATGCTGCGGCATTTGGCTGAGATCATAATGCTGAGTAAATTTAAAGATGAGGCAACAAAATTGAACTTCGAGTGTGTGAGTGTAAGTGTAAGTGTAGCCTGTGTGTGGGTGTGAGTGTAAGTGTATAATGGTTTAATGTAAGTGTCTATTGGGAGTGTAAGTGCTTAAAGTGTTTATAAAAATACTACTCATAGTAAGGAGCACTCTCAGGCAGATTGTAATATACACAATTCGATTCCCCATCACTTAGTTACCTAGGGGTAACACCCATATTAGGGCCTATTCGGGGTTCAGGGAGGCTAGAAGAAGGCTTGAAAAGAAGTGGCACTCAGTTGGCACTATGGGCACTCACATTCGGCAGCTATGTGGCATCCCTTGCACCATTGCGGCACTCACTTGGCACTCATTGGCACTCTCTGGCCAACTCACTTGGGCACTCACTGGCACTCACCCGTGCACTCATGCTAATACTCAATAGAACACACTAATTAGAATCATTCACTAGATACTTCTTACGGGTGATTGGGAACATCAAGCCATCACAAGTTTGCGTGGTCCAAATTGGACCAATGGTCTATGGCAAGGTTTAAGGATGAAATATCAATGTCAAACCAGGTTAAAGACCCGTCAAAAAATAGGGCTATAAAGAGCCGCCTAAAAGGAAGGACAAAAAATTACCGTGGGTCAACAATTGACCCATGGAAGACCAAAAGGATTTGGCAGTGGTGCCTTGGTACTGAGATATAAGGTAATACAATGTAAGTGTCTATGGTCAAATGTAGTGCCATAGTGAATGTTTGTATAAGTGTCATAGTGAATGTGTATATAAGTGTAAGTGTGTGTGTGTGTGTGTGTGTGGTGTGTGTGTGTTGTGTGTGTGTGTGTTGTGTGTGTGTTGTGTGTGTGTGTGCGTGCGTGTGTAGGTGTGTAGGTGTTCAAGTTAGGGTAGGTCCCATGACATGTCGTACAGAGTTAGGAGACGAAATATGTGACGGGGCGGCCACGAGTGGGGTAAAAATTAGCGTGGGCAAAAAAATGATCCGGGAAGGCCAAAGGGTAGCCTAAAATTACCGTGGGCCAAAATGGAGTCCCATGGAAGACCAAGGGGTTGGTCGAAATATCATGGTCAACAAGGAAACGACATCAAAAAGGGCTAAGCCCCTAAAGGAAGATCAAAAGTTACCGTGGGCAAAAAATGGCCCACGGTCGAAAAAAATTAGGGGGCGTAAAATAGGGGGTAATACGTACAACCGGTTGCTCTGCAACCGTTTGGCGCAACCCTTTCTTCGAAAGGGGCTGCTAAAAAATTAGGGTTGCCCAAATAGGGTTGCCAAAAAAATTAGGGTTGCCAAAAAATTAGGGTTCTCAAAAAAATTAGGGTTGCTCAAAAAATTAGGGTTCTCAAAAAATTAGGGTTCTCAAAAAATAGGGTTCTCAAAAAATATAGGGTTCTCTAAATAAAATTAGGGTTTCTCACACAAAAATTAGGGTTCTCCAAGAAAATTAGGGTTCGCTCCAAAAAATTAGGGCTTCTCAAAAAATACACGTGGGCCAAAAATTGAACCCATGGAAGATCAAAGGGCTGGTCGAAAAAAAGGTCAAGGACACGCAAAAAAGGTCAAGGCCCAAAAAGTCAAGGTCAGGTAAAATTTGGGCTCAAAAAAAAGGTCAGGCCCAAAAGGTCAAGGCCCAAAAAGGTCAAAAAAGGTAAAAATTGGGCTCAAAAAGGTCTCAGGTAGGTTCCTGGCTCGCTGTGGTCAAAATGACCAACACGAACAATATGGACCCCCTACTACTTATATATATATATATATATATCATGGGCGGCTCGTGCCTATATTATATATATTAATATTATATATATAATATATATTATATATATATATATATATTATATATATATATATATATATATATATAGTATATATATATATATATATATATATATATATATATATATATATATATAGGCGGCTTAAGGAAGATTTGATCTTTAAAAGTGGATTTTCCTTTGAAAGAACTCAAAATATAATTTAACATTAGATAAAATGAATAAATTTTATTATATTTCCTTCCTTCTTCTGTTTTCTGCTTCTTCTTTTTCTGCTTCTCATTCTTTTTCTTCTTCTTTACTCTTCTTCTTCCTTCTTCTTCTTCCTTTCTTCTTTATTGTCTCTCACCTTCTTTCTTCCTTTCTTCTTTACTCTTCTCTCTTCTTCTTAATTCTTCATCATCACAAAATCCACGAAGTCACAGCTAAACCAGCAGAAACGCTTACAACAACAACAACAGCAACAACCACAACGACAACAGCTTCATTTCATGAAACAAAACAACAACATACAGCAACACTTTGAACCATCATCTACAACATTCCACAGACGCATGCAACAAAGACAATGCCAGAATCACCATGTAACATGCCTAACTTATAATGCAGGTCCCAGTAACTTCATAATGATTTTAAAACAAAATAATAATAAAAAAAAAACATTGATGAAAAATTTTAAGGTTATAACATTAAAATTTATAACAAAATCAGAATATTGAAGAAGTTTTCAAGATAACAACCACAAACCATGAAACAAAATCTACGCTTACAACAAAAACAACAACAAACAACAGCAACAACAAGAACAACAACAACAACAACGAACGTCAAACTCAAAAAGTGCATCACCAAACCAACACCAACAACGAAAACAACAAACAAACAGCTCAAGATCAGAGTCAATCAATTTTATAATTTATTAGGAAATTCAAAAGTTAAAGAAATTTCATTAACCGAATACATTGAAGGTAACTAACAATCAAGTACTGAAACTGTAAATCATTGGCTGGGGTACCTAGCAACAGTGTGAATAGTTAGCTTTTATCGTGGCTATACTGGCTTTACTGCTTTTACTGCTATAAAACTGCCTTACTGCTTTACTTGCTTTACTGCTTATAATTAATCATCTACATTTATATATTATTCACGTATGTTAACAAAAATTATTTCAAAAGTTTTTAAAAATAATAAATTAGGGGGTTGTTTTATATTATTATTATTGACTTATTATTATTAAGTTATTATTATATTAATTAATTATTATATTATTATATTAGTATTATTTATATATATTTAATTATTATTAATTTATTAGATTTTTAATTATTGCGATTGTTATTCAAAATTAGTTTTTTATGAATTTATTAGAATTACGACCTTTTTGTGAATATATTAACTTTATTAAGTATTATTATATTAATGAAGTAAAAGAAATTTCAAAAATTATTATTTTTACCTCTACATCAGATCGTAATAAAAAACACCATGTTTTTGCCTTACTTTATGATTTGGAGGAAATGTATAGCCTAAGCTAAATTCACCCTCAGCCTGTGATTAGGTGAGAATTATAGAAAAATGTTCCCCTTGTGCGATTGTGGGAGGTAAAACCTTTATCCTCAGATTCACCCCCTCGAGGGTGATTTGACTATCGAGAATTATATATGTTTCGTTGTGATCAGACTGATCTCGTTTCAAACTATAGTCCTTTAAACTGTCAAGCTGTGAACAGTCTTCCCCTACTCTACCTTAAAAGTGTTCCATTTCCAGACGGAGTTCGAAATGGTAACGTCTTAATAGGTAATACGCTCTGACAAGACATGCATTCCAGTGGGAGTTAACAGAATCCTGGTTGTGATTTGCATTTCTTATATAAAGAAAACCCGAATCGGAACTGAAGTTCTTCACGGTGTGTTTAGTAATTCGTCCATATTACAACACAAGACGTGTTTACATGAGTCCCGAAGAATTACTGTGTAATATGTAAACACATCGAGACCCTGCTTACTGATTACTTTAACCCTAATGGCGACTTTTAAAGCTACTCGATAAACAGTTTTCAGCCAGAGCATAAGGATACAAGGACAGAGCAGCTTCCTCTAACCTTCTCAAAGCACGCGAGACACCATCGGCGTGGAAGTTTTAGACTATGGGGAACGACGAAACGGCAATAGAAGGTATTTGGAACCGTAACTTCATTTCAATGGCTTCTTCATCCTCAGGAAATACAACAGCGAAGTGTAGTTCAGAGGTTAGGCGAGGTGATAAGGCATATGAAGAGAGTGGAGTGTGTTATCTAACTATGTGTCAGTCGTCAATTATATTTGTTATATCGAAGGATATCCATGCATTCCCAATGAAGATCTGGTTGATGATGTCTGAAACGTTATTTAAAACGATTACCTAGAACTGCGATTGATGTGCAGAATTCATACATCTACTTAGAAAAACGAATTGGGCGGTAAGCATCTTACGCCGAAAAGGGAGAAAAATGGGGAAAAAAAAAATTCGATGATCCAGAGACCAAACATACTATGATTATCTGAAAGGGAGCTTTTTACATATTGCTTCGGATGGTATTGAGAGACGACGTAGCTCATGATAGAACAACGATATAAGAAATGTTTGGTATAATTTGTAAAGATTTACAGAGGTATTAATCTTGAGTGCATTCGTGAAGTTTTTCTGTGGAATGTCTAGAAACAGTTTATTACACCCTTATAAATATATTTAATATTATTGTAAACGTAATTAATGATAAATATTTAATATTCTTGTGAATATATTTAATGTTAAAATATGTACGTCTGTGATTATTAAAGTTCTAGCTATGTAGTAAAGGCTTTTTAAGTGAAGTTTTTGCTTTAAAATACCAATCAATAATACGTCGTAATATATATATAATATAATATAATATAATAATAGTTATATATATTATATATATATATATATATATATATAATTTATAATATGTTCTTACCAATATCCTTCGAGAAGCCTTACAATTATACCTCGAGACGCTACGAGTGGACCGCGTGGGTAATATTCATGTTCTTGCACCACCACACCTGCTACATGCAGGTGGCGGGCCCCGAAACAAGCTGCGGAATAAACCTTTCTGGCTGTTAAAACAATTAAAGAATGGTTGGAATTTTTTTTTGAGCATCGCACAACCGTAAAATTAATGTCGTGTGCTGATAGTGGTATTCAGGAGAAGTTTAAATAGCGTAGAATAATATAGAGAATTCCATGAAGGATAATATCGATATTAATCCCATTGGAAAAGTGTACAAGGCAAATAAAAAGTTATAGGTAACTGGAACGACTATGTGCACAAGTTAAACCGAAGACGATATAGCTGAGACGTTTACGGTGTATTCCCATCATTTAAATATATTCTGTATTTTTCATTACACAAAACATTTTTCATCAAAGCAAGCACATGAAGGACTGTTTCTTTTAAACACTCGTATGCTGAATTTTCTGTTTGGGCAAGAGAAGAGAAATAAGTGAGCCAGGTCGAAGTGTTCTAGGGTCTCAGACAGTTTCCGTTTGGCCAAAAAGAGGTTTCTTGAAAAGTATATAAAGAAGTTACTTTCGGATCATACGGATATAATTTGCTTGTGTGACCTTCATGCCTAGGAACATGACGCCCCGCCATAGAGGTTCTGCTTCCGCACGCAACATTCTACGTACGAGGTAGAAACTGTGTACATTCCTAAATAATGAGTTTTAGTTGTAAAGCATTTACCTCTTATAAAAAAAGATTTTTAAAAAGCTGAAACCGGCTGAAAAGCGCAGCGTAAAATAATCTGTGATGATGAGAAGGTCGTCCAGTGTGTATGCGAACTCCTGCTTGAATCTTATAAAGGGCAATGTTTCCTTGTTTAACAGACCTTCAGAAGAGGTCAAGACGCTGCGTCGGCCTTAGAACGATCAATTAAAAAAAACTCTCCCGGTAACATAAAGCCACTTGAAAATAAATAAAAAGGGGTGGCTGCAGGAAGGGGGGTGGTTTTTCCCTTCCTCGTCTTTTCTCAGTAAAGTTGCTCCTCTGAAGTTACCAAAGGTGGAGTTTGCTTCATAATGAAGGAAGGTCGCTGTTTTATCTTATAAACCAAACCGGTTTAACGAAATGAGAATAATGAAGTTGGTAAATACTCTTCAATCGATGGCCGAAGTGTCCCCATGACTCAGCCCCTACCCAATCCAACTATTTACCTTACCGCCGTACAGTCCTCACTGCAAATTCAACCGCATCACATCAACTCCTCCCCATTTCCCTCTCCTTCTCGAGCGAAGCTCAACAACCTTTGATTACAGGGACAAATTTCTTCAGCAAACCTCGTACCTTACTTACAGTTTGTTTAGGAGCCCTAAAGTTGAAACAGTAATAAATAATTTAATGAGCAGAGAGGTTATACGGATTATTAAAATTTCAGACCGATTTAACATACATAGAAGCCAGGTAATTTTGATATCAGGATGCAATGCTAGGAAGATTATTAAGCCTCAAGATTTTCATCTAAAGGGCCCCTAATGTAAAAGTCTGACGTGAAGGAGAACAGAATCTACCGCTAAAAGTAAAACCTCTGACACCAGGTGAAGTACGAAGACAACTTAAAAAATATCCTGAAGGAGAGCTTAGCCAAACAGGTCTCGCAAATCAGGACTAACTCTCTATAATATTTTAAAAAAAACAAATAACTTTGGAAATGAATTAGGTCCCAAATCATTATTGATGATGAGGTAGTTAACAAGGACAAACTTGTGGGATTTCATTTAGCTGATCCTCTCGCGCGATTGGAAGAAGGGGGCTGTAACAGGTTGGCCCACAATCAAGCAAGAGCCTTCAAGACTATAAAGTTTTTCCACCGCTCTTTAATTCTTGAAAACACGAACAGGCAGATTAGCAGACTTTGGAAATTTGATATTCCTAAGATCACCAAGACCCGAATCTAAGTCCTTCAGGCATGTCCCCTATCTTTCAGATAAATTCAACGGGGGTTTAAAGGAAAGAAAAGATAAGAAAAAAAGCCGTAAGCCAGTCTTAATATGATTAAATCATGAGTTACGACTATTCGATGTTATAATTAATATTATTAATTCAATATATTATAAGTATATATAATATATATATAGATTATATATATATATATGATATATATATATATATATATATATATATATAATAATATTACTATATATATAATATTTATTTATATATATTATATATTTATAATAAATTGTTCCGGTCTCTAAATTTGCTTCTTACTTGTGGAAAAATAAAAGAATAAATTTATCATATTAAACACTATGTTTTAATTATGTTCCTTTTACCGTTATAGTTTCCTTTTAAACCCGTAGTATTTCCTTTTAACCGTTATAAGTATATTATATTTATAATTATATATAAATATATTATATATATATATATATAGTATATATTATATAATTTAATAATAATATAATAATATAAAATTGTTTTTTATTTATGTCAGTATACACCATGGAGGTTAAGGAGGTGGTTGATAAGTATTATTACGATGTGAAGGAGCCTAATAGCTACGGAGGATTCACAAGGTTTGCCGTTCGAGTTTCCGGACTTAGCCAGGAAAAGAGTTGACAAGCATAATTTAGAGAGGGCGAGGGAGGTCCGTTTGCCCACTCTAACATAACCTGTTGCGAGAAAATTTCGCTACCCGGAAACACCATAGGCCCCCTGTCTCGATAGCGTATGGGCAGCTTGGAATTTATTGCCGAAAAATGGTTTAGAATACAGGTAGAACGTACATTGCAGGAGGACAATCAAGACCTGCTAGGTACTATAGATTCGATTCCGGAGTATGTTAATTAAAACCTTTAAAAGATTTCAAAGTCATGTACTGTATGAGAAATGCAATTGAGAAGAAATTATAGAGGGTGACAGGCGCTGGCCAAGGATGCTGTGGACGGACCAAGGCACTGAGTTTCTTGGCGAGATTCAAGAATTAGTTTAAAGAGCAACGACATGGGGTAATTACAATACTACTATTCCAGTGAATAAAGCAGCTATTATGTTTGAGAAAGAGTACAAGCGCGGGACTATCAAGGAGAAAATGCAACTCCGGTACTTTTACCCCCGCATGAGCACTTTTTGCGGAATTTGTCATATCAAATAAGACTTCGCTGCATTCTTATAATACGATGTTCCACAGAACTATAAAATCTACCCCCCGCTAGAAATGTGAAAATAAAGCCTTTACGGAAGCCTGGATCGTTGCACGAAACGAAGAGGTCCAGGAAAATAAAGGCATATTCAGGGGTAGTGTATGCATAGGTGATTATGTGCGAGTCCTTCCAGAGAGGTGGAAAGAGGTATTTAGGAAAAAGGCTTATGAGCAGGGTGGTCTAAGTCAGAGGGTTTCAAAAAGTCACAATTATGTTTACGCAGACTTCCCTTATGAACGGGCTTAAACTCTATTATCTGGAGGATCTTTATAACGGGAAAAGATAAAAAATAGCGTTTTTATAAACGGAAAATCAAAAATACGCCTTCAATCATCCTGAAAGTAATGTTTAGTAAAATTGCGACAAGCCATAAGTTAGGCTCGAAAAAAGGAAAAAAGAAGGGTCCGAATAAACAGTACTTGGTTAAAATGGGTAAGGATAGTCCCTGACACAGTTTAAACGTTAGCGGTATCTAAACTAGCTAAGTGAAAACAATTATAAGAAATCATTAATTCATATTCAATTGTGACCAACCAATTGGCGAGTAAGGACCACTTAAGTTCTATTTTAACCCTGCTCTGCCTTCTTCGGCCCTTCATGAATCTACATCCCTGATAAATACAGCGCTCTCAGATTTCACGACAATGAGTTACTGACCCTATTGCAATTGTAAAGAGAACCGCGTGTTATTAACAAAATCATGGATTGCTGTTCGAAGTGATATTGTAAATACCGATGTGGAAAATTGTCCGCATGATTCTTTATCCTGGAGTGAAATTGTTTACAGAAGGTGTACTGATCCTCGTGTTGAAAACTATTTGTATGTGAAGAACACAGGTGCTCCTAAAACCGTGCGTTACTTTGTGGTTGGGAAACGAGCTGAGAGAAGTACTTTTATGAAAAGAATTGTAATGAGAGGAAGAACCGTATGTTTAAGTGTCAAGTTCTTTGCAATGTTTCAACTTATTTATATATACGCTTTACTGAGAGGATATCAGTAATTGCGATGTGGTACGAGATCTATGATTTAGCCAACACAGATATCGTCATGGTGGTACCCTACGTGATGACAGATACCGAGAGGTATTTAAAAGTATACTGTTGAGAGTCAGAATCGGCAGTCATTAACCTTGAGATCTTGACTGAGAGTGGTTTTTTTCCCTCAGGGAGACGTCCATGGCAATGGGGAAACACGTCATGAGACGTAAGGTTGTTAGAGTGTCCTCTTATGATGTACCTAACTTATGGCTCGAAAGAGGGTTCATGAAAAGCAGGTGAAAAAAGCGACCGATATCATATAACCCAAATGGAAGATATTTAATCGGGTCAGCGAGGCAAGGACATGGTGATGTTACATTTTAATATCTTGTATCTACGTCGTGAGATTTGCCGCAACATTCCTTGGATGAAATGGCGTAACGTCTAAACCACTAGTATATGAGTCGTAGCAAGACCAAAATACTGTTGGGCACCCGACTACTTCTGGCTCCGCTACCTGTAACGGGTAGTTTATTTCTTCCTTGAGAGAGAGGAGCCAAGGTAATAGCATTCCCCAAAATTTTCCCACTATCGTCTCAAACTGGAACGTGTCACTGATCGGGTCTAATAAGAGTACATGTAAAGGTGAGACGTGGAAAACAGGACGGCCATTTGTGTCCATTTAAAAACGACAGTGGCACAGGTTGATGTTAAAGTACATAGGTTAGGAATGAAAGAAACGGTGTCCCGATCCATCGGAGCTATAAAAATGAATGGTGTAATTTTATCTTTAAACCAGTAATTCGAAAATCTCAATCTATAATGCTACTCGATTTTTCATGTCAAGAGAATAGAGATGCTCTGCAGACTAATATAGGGCCATAATTCAATTGCTTTTTTCTTCCATTTCATTGATGCACGCTTACAGTGTAAAGACAGTTTAGGGAAGATAGCTCCACAACGTCATCCTTCAGTAAAGAAGGTATGGAGGAAAGATAGTATTCATTGGCTCGGATTCACAAAAAAGAGGATACGGTCTTGGAGGATTTTCCTTTCAGACCTAAGTTTAACTGCGAGAGCGCCATAACAACCGTATTTTTAGAAGAGGGGGTTGGGAATATCCTAGGTAAAAAAAAAAAGCTATAAAGAACAGGTTCCTGCACCAGAACGATTGCAGAGATATATGCGCGACAGGAGCCAATCCTGCGGCTTATCCATTAAAAAAAGGCGGGATTGCGATGGTTCTTCTGATGTAGAATGCTCGATGATGTTAAAGAAAACCCAAAACGCAAGGATAGAGATACGTAAAAAATGACGGGGACAGGGTAAGTAGGGCTAAAGTTAAAGGACACAGGATATACCCAAACAGGAAAAAAGCAATAAGACGAAGAGAGCGCTGCTCTGAAGACAAGAAGAAGAGAGCAAGGACGCCATAAAGAAAATCACAGTGCGGAAAAACCCTAAGGCTAGAAGGCAACAAATCTTACAAACAACGTATTTTGATGTATTCACACATTTAACACTAGTATGGTGTCTTTAATCTTCGTCTCTCGGCTACATGTATATAAGTGGAGCACATATGAAGCTTTGTTCATTATTCGGCCTAGCACCGCACCGACAAAGATGCTTTCCTTCACCGCTGGTGCTAGGTCCAGACTGCTGCAAGAGGCGAATGGGAGTCTCTTCTCGAATGAATCCTATCAGATCAGCGCGTGAGTGACAGCAACTTCGATCAGCAATTAATATTGGCCCATGTTCGTCCATTCGATAACCAGCATGGCACGTGTCCTTTTTAGAGTTTCAACATCCCAGGAACCGGTTCAGACCAGTAATCGTTAGATCCCCATCTCATGGTAATTTCTATATTTTAATACGAAATTGACAAACCCCGATGGTACAGAAACCTTGCTACAGGTGACGGACCAACATAGTGTAATCAGTCGAACTTCCTATACTCACGTTGCTTTAGTCAGATGATTTTACCCTCAATGAAACTTCGCTGCGGAGACTTAAAGCAGCTAAGTTATCCTATAGACGCTTACAAGAACATCTACTGACTTTTCTGATGCATGCTAAGCCGTCTCAATCTTGCAATCATGTGGTTTTTAACAGCTTCAAGGACTGAGCCTACACATGAGAATAAAGGCGGGACTAAAGTCCATGAAATAAACACTTAACGGAATTCTAAGTACGGTCGTTTAAAATGGGATATATTCCTCTCAGGAAAGAACTTATTTTGGGCTCTGTAGAGTGTAAGAATGCCGCCTGTTCCCGTTCCAAAAGTTAAAATTCGCAAACGTTAAAATCAGAAAAAGCTAAAGTCCCAAACTAGCTACGATACTCATGTCGCAGAACCTCATCTTTTCAAGAACTGCTAAGAGAGGCTTTTTTTCTCCTCTAGGTTAGAAAAAGGTTTGAGTTATTTCCCCAAGGTCTCTTCTGGAATTGAGAAGTCCGCTTTAACCAACAACACACGCCAAGTACCACAATCAGACAGAGTAGAAACCAAAGTATTTAACTTCACGCATGGATTATCAATCAAGCATCAGTATTCCAAACATTGTTAGCGGCAATCTACCTCAAAAAGTAATAGCCGGAATTGTAGAGCACGAGGTCCATATTCTCAGGACATATACAAAAATCAACTTATAAATCGACCATCCGATTTCAAACCTTGAGGGGTGTCCAGTGTTCATGTGAAATGGACAGAAGCCATACGGACGTGATTATGAAATCGTCGTATAATGGGGGTACATCTCCTATGTTCGCAGACCTTCCAATGATCTTATAGCCCACAACTGTTTCATAGGCGGTGATAAGTGGTTACTGTTGAATGAACCCTGAAGAAAATATCGCGGACGAATAGTAAAAAAAACCCCCCCCTGTATGGCGTTTTGAATCTCAGTCCAGATCTTTTTCAAGGCGTTGTAACGCGAAACATTCATTTTTAATAAAAGAAACGTTCTTGAAGTAAAAAGGGGAACATTTAGGTCCCATACAGATCTCCTACTCATTTAGTGCGGGAGTACCGCTGCAACATCCATGTAACCGTCATCGTTATGTTTCTGGACACCCGTCAAAACTTATTGAAAATTGACAGAGGCCCGAAATGGTGCCTTTATTGAAATTACTAAATGATGAATGAAGAAGAAATAAAAGTTTATTGTTTTAAAAAAAAAAAAACGAAAAGAACCACCGGCCAGCCGATTTTTTGTAGGGGGTGTTCCGCTACTTAATGAAACTGAGACGCTGTGAGGTTGAAGAAGGATTAAGGCGGCTTCGTGTTCCAACACCTTCAATTTCGGGAAAATTGTCGAATCGTCGGGGCCACTGGAGTTCCATGCTATCTACAAGAGAAAAAACCGAGATGTATTTGCTTGATTGAGATTTCTTTAACTTGAAGATTTAATTTCTGGATAATTTCATGTTACAACATTAAGCATTAATTAGAAACCTTAACAATAAAATTATGTAAAAACTTTGGTTAGGGCTGTTCAACCATCATACTCTGCTTTAAATGCGATTTATTGTGTTTATGTCATTAAGTGTTTTTAAACGACATACTGCGTCAATTGATTTTTGTAATGATTGTTCGATGCTAAATAATTTAATATGTATGATTATTTAGGTTTCCGAATACATGTATGAAGAGCTTTAAAATAAAACTATTTAACCTATCCTTTGTTTCTTTGTATATAAGTAATTATATATATATATATATATATATATAAATATATATTATATATATATATATATATAGTAATATAGTATATATATATATATCACCTACCATATATATGACTTATATATATATATAATATATATAATATTATATAATATTAATATATATTATATATATATATATAATATATATATATATATATTATATCAGCTCGAGAAATTCCTGATGAATAAATGGTGAAGTCTCGATGCACATTCACAGTATACGTGCTAGTTTAAAGGGTGGAGGGTTAGACTGTTTCTGTTGAAGGCATCAGTGACGGGGTGGAAGTTGCAGCGTCAACAGCTCTTGGCATTATAGCGCATTTTAAAAAGGCAATAGCTATGGGTGTTATTTCGTATATTCAAAAGTGCTGGTTCATTTTAAAATCTTGGTATGCATGTGTTAGTCACACCTCTGATTTTTCAGATAGACATCCTTACACAGTCCGTGATCCCACAAGAATACGTGTTATATGTGCATCAGATGATGTAAATGGCTATAGAATGCGAGCTACAGCTGCAGTGAAGGAGGGACGTGAAACTGTATACTTCGATATATCATTGAAGTGTAATGGAGGTGTTTCAATAATGGACGGGCAAATAGAGAAAATAGTCGAGCTAAATAGCATGCTTAAAACATATTCAGTCAGCGTGGAACGATTTAAAATACAGATCCCTCGCCCTATCCGAGTAAAACTTTCAGCTAAGATACGCCTTTTGACCGATCAAGATCTTGATGACTGTGCAAGAACGAAGCTGGTTAACTCCATAATATCCATTGTAAGAACAGATATGTTTACACATAACAATTAGTCTGTAGCTATGCAGCAGAATACGGCAGAAGATGCATATTATATATATAGTAATCATATATATATATATATATATACTCTATATATACACCTATATATAATTATATACTCGGTTACTTTGCTCGAACATTGACATCAAAGTCAAGGAATAAATACTCCTTACATACGGTGAGGTTTGTATGAAGATGTCTCTGATATTTGGTTAGAAATTAACAACAGTATAATGATAATCTAGATTTTTTATTATTTTTTACCTGTTTTAAAACTAGATAATATAAATAAAGTGACCTTACAATTCTACTCTTTTCTTTTTACATTCGAAAAATCTGTGAAAACCAGAAAAAATTAATAACCTTTGAAATATTTATAATCTTGAGTGTAAAAGTGACTGCCCTTTGTCTATTATTTTCCCTAGAATACCACATTGCTGTGATTTCTTGCGAAGTGACCTATAAGCAGGGCTAAAGAGCTAGTAAATTAGGTTGTTTTTTGGTGAGGTACTCTTTATTCTTACTCTATTTAAACTAGATATAAATATAAAATATATTGTAAATATACTTCTGAGGTAACAGCTTACTCAAAATGCAGAGTTAAATGAGTAGCCTAAATTACTTGTGATGTGCTGGTCACTCTCATACGCGGCTTGTGAGTGAGAAGGCAATTGGTACAAAGGGTGCATCGCAACCATGGGCCAAATTTTTTCAGCATTTACGTTGTAAATTTCCACACTAGCAATATCTGCTGCCCCGTGGAATATGTTCACACTGAAAGGGCTCTTTGGAATAGCGTTGGAGAATATGAGGAAAAAAGTATACTGTTCTGGGACCTCGTGTGGGTTGAAGACCCTGCTCCATCTGTCTGGAATTATTCGTGCGCGATTATGGACATCAAACGATTCGACAGGACAAAAAATAGCGAAATAGGTTTTATATTACCAGACCAAGGACCGGTAAGCTAATGTTATTACCACCTTTTGAATTTAATATTTTTCTTTAATATATTATTATTTTATTAAATCTCTATATTATTATTATTATTATTATATTATCTCATTATATATTATTATCTTTTATTAGGGAATGGGGTATTGGCTATGGGCTTTTTCTTTATACGAGCCAAACTACGGCCAGTAGCTTCCCGCCTGCGTCCTATGATCAAGATGAGCTGTAAGACAATGCGTAGCCATCAATACAGGCAATCCTGCCGCCACCTCACTTCACCTAATGAGCAGCCCTTGGCGTTCCCTTCCAGAACTCACCAACTCAAGCGGAAGTTACTGCAAGGATTCCAACCCGGCGCAGTCATGGAGCACAGGCTGTATTCTTGAGGTAAATAGTTTATTATTATTAATCTACTTATCTATTATTATTTATATGATTTTATTTTTATTATTATTATTATTATTTGGATTGAAGCTAGTTTCTCCCTATTTTAAGCATCGATCACTTTGTGTACAGAAATCGTAACTGTTACTGTTAATGTAATTGTCTGTCTTTTGTTTTCTTTGTCTCTTTTCCTAATGTTCGCTTTCTGTTGTCGCGTGCTATATCTAGCACTTCAATCACACAGACATCTTACAGTAACATCACCTTTTCCACACTATTCTCCACCTCATACGCAATACCTGTATCACACTTCCCTTCTTCTAGACATTCATCTACAGATATCCTATCGGATGTCTATTCCCTATGTGTGTGTGTGGAGAGAAGAATTGCGACCACTCGTTCTATGTCCGCGAGCGGTGTCGGTAGAAAGCGATTAAAATGGACTCTAGATACCTGGTAGTTGGGTTAGCTGTCCTCCGACCTACTACTATAACTATCACCTATCTTTTTCCAGGAATGCTATTGCATGCCTCGGAGAAGGTCGTATTCGCTAGTGACAACGGCTTTCTATCTTCGTCGGAAAATGTCCTCTCTTCGTCGTAACTCGTATGCCTGTACACTCCGTCTAACAATTATCGCGAGTCATCAATATAACATTGCCGTCTAGCGTATGCATACAGTGCAGAGGTGTCTTGGATTAGTCTCTGTCTTAGCACATAAGTGCGTGACAAATATTTCTGCTTATCTTCTCTTCTCTTCGCGCTCTCTCGTCTCTGTATCTCTCGCTCTACATATGTCTATCTCAGGGATAATGGTTGAAAACGAGGTTAGTGTGCTCGCGATAGGAGCTGCTTGAATGACATACGTGTGTTTCGTGTGATGAAAGAGGAGATGAGAGGAGGAGAGGAGTTGCAATTCTTAATGAGTGACTTGTGGCCACAGACTGTAGTAGATTTATTGTGTGGTGTGTGAGTACGTAGAATTTATCGTGAATGTTAAATATATTAGAGTATTAGCAATCTTATGGTACACAAGTGTTAATGTAGTGATTTTTGTGACCATATGAGTAACTAATTGCTGATTGAATGGTGAAATGTTGAAGATGCAGTAAGCTCGATACATAATTACGGATGAGAATAATACAATTGAATTTATGATTTATGAATAATGTGGAATTGGAATGAATATAATAGATGATAATAATAATAATAATAGAGTATAGATAAGATATTGAGAATTTGAATATGTGAATGTAATATAGTGAATAGATCCTAAGTAATGTGATATTAATAGAGATAATAATAAGTGTGACCAAAAATGGTTAGATGGTAATAATAAGAGTGAGTAACAATGCTTTGGATGTGAAGAGAAAATGAGAATAGGTAGGGAGAAGGTGATTGATAATTGGTGAGGAGAGAGATAGTGTGTATATAAGTTAAATAGCTTCTCTCCTTAAACAGAAAGATTCATGCAGTATTTTATAATGTTATAAGAGTGTATAAGGTAAAATGATGGTATTCTCTAGAGATGAAAAGTATTTATTATGATTTATGTGAGTTGTTGAAAAGATGATATGATAGGCAATGTGATATGTGGTGATTGTAAATCAGTGATAGGAGTGTGTTAGGAATGGGATTATCAGATCAATTCATGTTGTTTTGTAAAAATAAAGTAGTGGCAGGGCTTTAACGAGAGAAGGGGATTACGGAAGGGAGTGGGTAGAATAAAGAGTGAGATGTTACAGTGAACAAGGTAATGAAGAATAAGTATCTAGAGAGCTTCGCAAGTAAATCAGTATTGAATGTGTGGAACAAGTTGATGAAACATGGAAACATAGTCGTTTTTCTGGGAGTCTCACATGAGCGGAATGTCACTAGCAATTGTTGAAGCTCGCCGTGCAAAGGAAGGTATGGATGTCAGCTCCCCTTACAAAAGTGCATAGACATGTATGGCAGTGAGTGAGTGCGAATGAAGTAGGTGAGTGTTTGTTGCAAGCGGTTAAATGTAAAAAGAAGTGTGGTTTATTCTTGCTTTGTTGTTGTTGCTGTTGTTTCATGGTTGTAGGGTGTCGTGTGATTGTACTAAAAGCCATCGATGAGGTTTCAAAAGAAAGATTTTTGTGGAATTTGAGTGAGTAAGCGAGGATAAGAGCATTGGTAATTGAATTTAAGATAAGCAATATTTGTAGGGAGGAGAAAAAAGAGTGGTAACTTGAATGAACAGTTGGAAGTGAGTGATGGTGAATTGAGACCTGTTTACAGGGTGAATAGGAAGCTCTTGACGAATTGGTAGGACGCCGAAGATTGATAAGAATTGAGAATAAGGGGAATCTGCATTTGTGGAGAAATAATGCAATAAGGGAAATGGTGCTTCGTTAACGATTGAAAGAGTGATTGAGGATGGTGGAGGACGGCAACAGCTTCGAAATGATCTGCATAACTCAGATATGGCCAGCAGAAGATAATTAAGAGAGGATGAAGATGACGAGAGTCATAGCAAGGAAGAAAGAAGAAGGTGAGGTTTAGATGGAGTGCAAGAAGGAGTAGGTATTTTGGGACTGGAGAAAAGTCATTTGTAAAATGCTTAAAACACTTTCATAGATGTTTGTGTGGTGTGAAATCATAGTGAATATGAGAATATGAGTTGAAAGCGATGGTAAAATCTGCAGGTATAAGTATGAGAATAAATAAATTACTGTGTGATAAATAGTATCAATATAATCAGGAGTGAAGAGATTGTGATGTAATTGATTGGCATTATTGAAAGTGATAATAATAATAATATAAAATATATAGTATAACAAAAGCGGTTGTGAGTGGAGGGGTGATGGTGATGAGCTTCGAGGGTATTGGAAGGAGGAGCCGTAATATACCCTTTATATATGGGAATTGATTAGGAATTAAAGTAATCATTTATTTTATAGAACTTTTGTTGTAGCAGTTACATATGACTGGAATATTTTTTGGATCGCAAGAGTTCTCCCTTCGTGATGTCAGATTTGAGAGGACTGAATATTAGGTGCTGAAGAAACAAGGTGCGTTTAGAATATTATTTGTGTTATTTAGAGTTTTATGAAGGTAATTGAAACAAATGAGAGAGAACAACAACAAATAAATTGTATTTAGGATTTTATGGATTTGCAAAACAGGCGTTGATAGGATTAATAGGGAAGTCTATGGCAGTGTTAGTGATATATGGTAGTGGTGGTGGTGAACGGCTTCTGAATGGAATCAAAAGATGTGTATCACGATAGTTGTAGGCTAGCCTACTCGTGCAGAATAAATCGCCGCACAAAGTAGTCGAATAGGTTTTTGTGGTATTAAATAATTAATTACCAAGAAAGGTCGGTTGAGTGGAGGGAGTTTTTGAGAGATCTCGCTTGGTTAATGTTCGATTTTGTGTTTGATGGATGGGTTATTGAAGACATGTAGAGGTGGGGGATGGTAGCGGATGGTGTTGGAATGTGAGTGAGAAGGAAGAATTGGATGAGAGTGGATGATAACTCTTAAACTACGTTACTAAATAGTATTCTTGTTAAATTAAATAGTGTAACGAAAAGTCGAATTACTAGACATTCACTCAAATAGGATTATCTTTTTTTTATCTTGTTTAAAAGAAATATATCGAAAATTTTAATAAAAATATAATAATAATTGTTTAGGTTCTATCTTAATTTTATTCAGACTGAAAGTAAAAATTGAATTAATTATATATTTTATATAATATTATTAGCTTAAATATTTGTTATGATTTATTAAATTTATTTATAACGATATTCTCATGATTCAGGAATCAGTTATACGAAATTTGCGTGCCGATTCGAGGAGTAATAGACTCTTAATTTGAGGAAGTCTAATTAAAAATATTAAAATATATTTATTTACTATATATATTATATATAATTTGATCCTAAAATACTCAGTCGAAATAATAATAATAATTTTGTTATTATTATAATTATCATTAGTATTGCCTTAATACTTTAGAAGAATGATATAGTAGTAGTATTAAATTAAATCTTGTTAAAATTTAAATCACTGTATTTTTATGTTTATATTAAGCAATTTTATAAAAAGTCACTAATTCCAGCGATTATGGGAAAGGAATGATGGGTTGATAAGTTTCATTGTTGAAATAAGTTTTCGCAGTAGGCTACCGTGGTGGCAATAATAAGGAATTATTGTTAAAATATATTAGATAATTTTTAAATGTAATTATATAATTATATATCATAGATATAATTTGTTATTATAATTATGTGATATTTGATTTTATATTATTATTATTAATTTCTAAGTTTTTAATATATAATTATTAATTTTTATACAATAAATTTATCTCTTATAAAGTTATATTATTTTGACTGCTTCCATTTGAATACTATTATTATATAATGAGTTTATTAAATTATAAATCTCATCGAAGTGTATGTAGTAAATTATTATTATTAATTTGTTATAGGTAATTTTTTAAATTTTATTCGTAGAATAAAATGTCAGATATTGTAAAAATTATGTATATCCTACTATTTTTACTTATCAATTTTATATATATATATATATATATATATATATATAGTTTTTATTTTATCAAAAAAATTATATATATATATATATATATATATATATATATATATATATATATATATATATATATTATATATATATATATATATATATATATATATTAATATATATATATAATTTTCTTTTTTTATTGATGTTGTATTAATTATACATTATTGTATATATATAATTTAACTAATAAATGCCTTAATAATAAGCAAAAATTTATTCATGATATTTTCACCCATTCATCATAAAAATTTGCAAAGTATATGTTAGTACGTATATATATAGATGTGAATTTAATTGTAAAATACAGTAGCTCAAAAGTATACAATTCTTGAGTACTTAGTATATAATTTTACTCACCCGTACTCTCACCCCCTCTCTCTACTCTCCTCTCTATCTATATATATATATATTTATATATACTGAATATATATATTATATTATATGATTATATATGATATATATATATATATATATATTAATATATTATATATATATAATATAATATATATATATATATATTTATATATATATATTATATATATATAATTAATAATTATATATATAATATATATATATCATTATATATATATATATTAGTATATATATATGTGAGTCTCAGTGTACCGGACCCACCACGGCTCACAGAGAAGCGGGGCTCCATACTTGAGGGTGATGTGATAAAATATCTAATGACTCCATGAAATGAGTAGAAGCTTTAATACTTCTATACATTATAAGTATGTGTTTTGCATACGATGATGAAAGGAAGACGCCATGTGCTATTGCGGTTAAATTGATAAATATTCCTCAGAGGTCAGCACTCTCAAAGATTTACGCTCAAACCTAAAGAAAGAGAACTTACCTCAAAATCGAAGTACTTCACATCTCTGTTTATTTATAAAAATAGATCTTCACTCACATATATACAATATCTATTCAAATAGGGTTTAAGTAAAAGAATATTCATTTACTGGTGTGATAGAAGTAGTAATAGTGCTAACTGTGCTAAACGCTGGTAAGCATTCTCAGACATGATATGGGAAGATCTAAAACAGGATAGTTCTATCATCGCATGAAGTTCTTAAGTATGAAATGACGTCGGCGAATAAGTGGGGAATTCCGAGATTAGAACAAATCAATGTATGATATTCATGTTTGCGAACTAGTTTTCGGAGGGTATTTGTGAGCAACGGCAAGTAAGTTGCAAATATGAGGTGTAGGAGTGAGCGGAATCACTCTCTATGAAGAATGACTCGCTTCAAATTTCTATATAAACATGAATTTCAGATGAGTGATATTAGCGTAATTAATTACGGGAACGGTGTGCAAAATATGCATTCGTGAGTAAAGCGTTTCGTCCGGCTTGTGAGTGGAAGGACCCAACTGACGCACTTCATTCGGGACTTATAGATGTTTCTGAGTTCTGTTCACCTCCTGACACTCGTTCCAGAACTTCTTATACTTACCTTGCAAACAGGATCGAAAGCCTTGCGTGAGAGCAGACCACCGTGATAGTAATCGAGAGTTGAATTGGTGAGGGAGACGCCTTGTCAAATGCGCGTCCCGAGAAAGAGACAGGATTCGAGTTTCCTATCCGTGTGCCAATCTTTTATAGTGGGAGTTAGAGAATAGGGGATACTATGGAACAACTTTCGAAAAGAGGTGGGCCATTTTGCCTCTTCAGCGATTTCATTTGGCCAGTTACCCCTACATGAGAGGGGTACAAAACATAGAATAATTTGAGTTTATCTATTACAAGGGAAAAGTCAGTCCCGAGTACACTCTGTCGTTCACATCAATGATGAGCCAATGCTGTGTTTAAGAAACTCAAGAGAGAGTATAATCGTGAAGCACGTGTAGTAGAGCGCGAAGCGAATCTGAATAATGACATTATAGCAGTCGAGACTCGTGTGCGCTCGATCTCACACACTCTTGAGAGAGGGGCTTTTTTATTAGCCATTAAAGTTCTGCCGTAAAAAGTGAAGCATGGAGGGAGGGGTATGGGAGGTGTTGCTGTGGTGCGAGTACCGAAGACGAAGCAGATGCACCACACTGTCCCCTGTTTGAGTGCCGCGTCAGTAAACATGAAGAAATTCATCATGATCTTGGCGGAATGAACAGGAATGATGCTTTTAACAAGCAGCCGGTATGCTAGCATAGTGGGAAAGAGACGTCAGAGACTCCAAGACTCGCTGTGTGCGAAGCGGCGCGGGGAAATAGGCGACATGTCTGTGTCTCCTTCGTGTAGAGAATATGCTTAGTACTTTGCAAACGGATGTGTAGAGAAATTTAGGATGTCAGAAAAAACACCGTGTTGCAGCGCGCATGGCCAGTAATTGAAAGGATCTTGAGAGTGGGGTTATCTTCGTGCGATGGTAATCTGTGTCAGAGCAGGACGAGTATGTGAGGTATTGAAACGAAGAATCAAAAGAGCTGTGTACACATGAGATTGGAATCCGTCTTCGAAGAGAGGAGTGGCTAGCATCTCTCTCTCGTTTACTCGACATGAGTGGGTTCAGTGGACGATCAGCGAACGACTACCAATGGAGATTGCGGATCGCCTCATTTTGGATGATATGTGAATTAGGATGGATGAGATCAGTGTAGTGGATGTGTCTGGCCGAGTCATTGTGCAACTGAATAAGTGAACATAGCAACTCGACGCGATAGTGTGTTGGGTTCGATCGGGTAAAAGTAGTAGTGGCGATAAGGATAAAGAGGCGTAAGAAGGACGTAGGGGATCAGCATCCAAATATATTATATTATATACGTAAACGTGTTAGAGTAGGTGTAGGTGTGTGTGGTGTTAGTATATATATATATATATATATATTTATATATATATTAATATATATATATTATATATCATTATATACCTCACACTATATATATATATTAATAATATATATATATATTATACCGTATATATATATATAAATATATATAGTATTATATAATATATATATTATAGTGTGTGATATATATTATATATATATTGTATATATGTATGTGTATGGTGTGTAATTTGTGAATGTAGTATGTGTGATATTACGCCTATGTATGTGTAATATATAATTGATAACTAATAACTCGTATATAGCTCACGTTGATTAGATTGATACTGTGAGTCCTATAGTTCAATCAACATACACTCGGCTGTGTGCACCTACTATTCATATTTAATATTGTAAATAATATATGCTGCAATTTAAGAATAATACAGTGGGGGTATAAAGGGGGGATATATATATATATATATAGTATTATATATATATTATATATATATGGTAATTAATAATAATTAATAGTATTTATATTGAAGATATATATAAGAATAATACTCATATATAACGTATAATACTAAATTATACTATCACGTTTAACAAAGCTACTTCTATTGTGACTTATACACATACACTGAGTGTATACGTAATTATTCCGTGTACGTAATTTCCATGTGCTGATATTTTTATATATATGTTAATCATACACTTACCTCTTAGCTGTATCTGAGTACTACTTCACTACTCATATATGGTCTCAACGTTTCATCTTACTTCTCTCTTTCCGGACGTCTCGATACTTATCCATTATGTGAATTCTGTCATTTTCAGACGTCTCACTCCATTTTCCATCATAGTGGCAGCTGATCATTATATTACCCATTATTATAACCGTCCTTGTTGATCTTCACATTAATAGAATCAATCTCGATTTTCGGACACGCAATTTCTTCCTTACTGATATTTAACGTACTCACGTGATCTTCTTACTCGAATAAAATGAATATCCTTCCTATTCTATCTTAGTAACTCATTTTATTGAATGATACTTTCATTCGGATTTTACCTAATACTTGTTTCTCCTTTAATTTCTACCTTTATATGTCAGGAAGTCAAACTAATGTGTGTCACCACATGAGACTTCAGGCATACACTCTCTACTTCGTCATAGCCATCGCTACTTCAGTGCAGCCTTTAGCTCTATATACCGATACCAAATATAAAGCTGCCAAAGCTTGATGATATACCTCATTCTTCTCAGTGCTCAAGGTTAATAATTCGACCTTCAAATATATACTAGAGTTATTAGCCCTACTATGTTCCTTATCGTCCTTAAAATCACTTATAACGTATAATATATATATATTTTACGAGGTGGCGTATTATCACACAATTTTTTTCTCGAGCGGAGGGGGCCAGGGACAAAATCGTTTCTTATATATATATATATAGATTAAATCAGATAGCAGGATTAGATTTCACTTTCAAGTCCCGACCTTTATCCAATTCCGCACCTGCAAGATTTTACAGCAAATCTTTCGGGATGTACCATCTTCTCGAGAATTGATTTGGTAAAAGCTTTTTACCAAATCCCAGTACATGCTGCCGATATTCACAAAACGGCCGTAATAACTCCCTTCGGCCTGTTTGAGTTTCTCCGTACTCCTTTCGGCCTCCGGAATGCTGCCCAATCGTTCCAGAGGTTCATCGATTCCGTGCTCCGTGGACTGCCTTTTGTGTTTGCTTATCTTGACGATCTCCTTATAGCCAGCTCTTCCCCAGAGGAACATATCTCTCACTTACGCCAGGTTTTCGCAAGGTTAGTGACTTTCGGCATTCGCATTAACTCTCTTAAATGCATGTTCGGCGTTACTTCGCTAACCTTCCTCGGACATTCTATCTCTTCAAGAAGGTTATTCCTGCCCCCCTCGAGACCCTGGTCTCTGCTATTCGTCTTCCCATACCCAGAGGCAACAACAACTTTCGTCGTTTCTGGGCATGGTAAACTTCGATAGGCATCACATCGCGCAGCAGGCATTTTGCGTCCTCTTAATGCACTTCTCAAGCCTTCTCGTAAGGGATCAGAAAAGGAAAAAATATGAGACGGGAACAAAATTTCCAAAAGTTCCAATGTAACTTTATTAAGCTACACTCACGGACAACATCTCTCGCTCGGATTACACAGTAAAAATTTACACTATAGAGAGATTTTCTGGACACAAAAGATTTTTCAGAGTTGCCTATTATTTTCTATGGAATTTAAAGTTGTTCGACATATATAAGAGTAATTATATTATTATGTATATGTATTATATATCTATATTATATATTATTATATATATATATGTATATATACTGTATATAATTATATATAGATGTTATTTATTTATTATTGTAGATAGTATTTATATAATATTGTAATATTTATAGTGTTATAGTGAAATATGTGGATTATCAGTATTATATATATTTTTTATGTTAATTTTATTCTTCTAATTTCTGCCGACAAAAGAGGGTGAGAGAGAGATTTTTTTTACAAGGATGTGACAAATATACTAATTGGCTGTATTTATTATTTCTACGTTGTCCTGAACTGTTAAGTATCTGGAAATTTTCCTTGTGGTGAGGATCTTTGGGTATCTATTTTGCCGTATGGGTTTCGGGCAGTGCCTTGGTTTATATGGGTTACGAGCCGTCCATTATTGTATTATTTATTATGGGGGTTGACTGCGTTTGACATTCTTTAGATGTGACTGTGTTTTCGTTCAAGTTTTGTGTGGTCGTCTTCTAACTGTTGATTTATTTTTGTTATTATTTATTAATTATTTATTGTTGACTGGACTTAGTCAGGATAGGGCCTCTATGTGCGGCTTCGATTAATGTATATTAGTTCTTAATCTTAA
>JABUQX010085351.1:0-7500 GCA_015478945.1 Trachelipus rathkii
CCTTGGTTTCTGTCCTACCCTTTCTTTTCTTCCTGACTCTTTCTGAAGGCATACTATACATGATACCTACTGGTGCTTCCTCTATGTCATCCTCTGTTGTTATTTCAGCCCTGTATTCATTGTGTGAATGGACTTCGCCTTTTTCATTTTCAAAATACTGCCTGAGGTAATCTGGTGGGTCTGCCCATACCTTTAAATGTGCATAATGGACCCTCATAGTTTTACCTTGACCCTCAACATCATATGTCATTCCACCAGCTATTACTTTGACAATCGTGAATGGCCCTTCATATCTTTCACCTAGTTTTTTTTCTAAAGACCGATCTACCGAAATAATCTTCCTTTTGACCTTAACTCCTACTGCATAGGGGAGCCAGTTTGGATGTCCTTCCTTCCATTTGCTTTGCTCTTCCATAGAGATTGGCAACACCTTTCCCTCCTTGTGTGTTTGAGTTAGCAATTTCTCGGCTGGTGTCATTCCAAGTTCTGAGTGTTTTGTGTTATTATATATTATAACCACCCTGGGTAAGCAATCATCCCACTCCTGGTCCTTTGTCACTGTGTTCTTCAGGAACTCTGCAAACGTACGGTTTGTGCGCTCCACTGCCCCATTTGAAGACGGCTTATAAGGACTGCTGAATATGTGATCTATGTTATACCTTTTGAGCATGTCCCTAAACCTGTTACTTTTGAATTCCACCCCATTATCTGTTAACACCTTGTATGGAGGCCTCAAAAACGTTGGTAACATCTGATCTTCAAATGCCCCCGTGACACTTCTGGCTGACTTGTCCTTTAGTGGTCTGATTGAGACCCATTTGCTGCAGTCGGTCCTACACACTCAGACAAGTCAACCATTTCTCTCCTTGTTTTGGCCATAGCCATTACACTCAATTGCCGTACTAACAACCAACCAACCTCGCACACACGGATTAGCAAGCCTTGGATTCTTTCCAAACCTGGTACGGAAACTAATTACGCTTATGAATCTACCTTATTATAAGTCTGACAAGTGGGACTGTCCTGCCACCCCACTGGCTTACTAGTATAGACCTTATTTGGGTGCCATAACATACTTGCTAATCCGGTATAGTTTTCCTTGTCTAGTGTGCCACTTTTCGGTGAACATACTACAACAGAAAGCGTGACCAATCTCTGTTTAATCCTATTCAGCACACACTTGCCGTTCTTCATCCTTTTTACCAATATAATGTCGTTCATTAATAGATCTTCTTATATCTATAAAATTCCTTTAAAGACACATCTGTCTTAAGAATTTGTTTTTTGTCTCTTCACTTCTTCTCTCAATTCCTTTACTGAGACTATCTTATACTCGATCCTAATCATTATTTCGTTTAACAGTTATGATATTTGTTAATCTATTATCATCACACTGCTATTAATCCTTATAGACCATAACAACAAGACACAACACACCATCACTAACCTGATCTCATATCCCCGTACGCTCCGCCATGAATGCCCATTTCCCCAAAAAAAATCCAGAAATCGCTTATGGTTTCACTAAGTATTCTTAGTTCCAGGAGAAAACATGCCGGACTGAACCCATCCCTTAACAAATACCAATGGATATACTGTTTCCTGTAGGTGGTATCATATCGCTGATAGCTATACGCTTGGGGTGGTAACTTCAACAAATTTTGGTGGCTGACTCCAAATCTTAATCGGATGTCTCCAACTCCCATTTCCCTCAAAATAAGTCCAGATGAGTTACTACCCAAACCAACTCCCCTGATGAAAGTTTCCTCGGACCAAAGCTAAATAAGGATCCTGGTCTCTAAAAAGGCAACCACTCAGATGTTTCGCCATGGAAATGTTTGCATGCCAACTACTGATGAACATTGTGGTTGCAACTTAACCGGACTGGTGTCTCTTATTCTTCATTAAAGTTTAACAACGTCCTCTTCTGGGTGGGTGTTCTAATAAGTTTCCTGCCTCACTTTCTTCACTATCCATAAATCCTTCATTTTCTTCCTCAGATGGTACCTCTTGTTCTTCGATTGATAATTCATCCACTATCGTATCATCCTTATTCATCCGGAACATACCATTATCTCTTAATGGATTGAAATGGGTACCTCCTAATACCTGAATATGGATGTTTTTTATATCTTCTCGTTTCCTCGCTTTTGGTCCCATATACACAACTGAACAACAAGTCCCGTGATGCAGCCAGATCTTCAAGTTGAACTATCTAGCTGCAGTAAATGAATTCTGGGATTAGGTTCCCTTCTGAATACTGATGGTCTTTATTTGAGTGATTTGGGGTTGTTTACCAACCCATACATTTCCTGTTTTTTCAAAACTTCTAGTAAGATTTTCTAATTTCACTTGGTGGTCTTCTTCTGTAATTGGTTCCCTTTTAAAACTTCGCTGCGAAGATTAAAAACAAGATCAGCACCTCTGGTAACCACCTTATTACTTTAGACTCTTGGTAGGGCCTTAAATTTCTGAACATCGAGTTCTTTCCTCTTTGTTTCCTTTGACAACGAGCAATGTATCAGCAAAGATGTTTTCTTTTCCCGGAAAATAATGGATTTGAAAGCTGTACTCGCTTAAATCGTCCAAGACACGAGCCAACTTACTATCTACTATCTACCAACTTCATTGTGTGGAGGTACACCAGTGGACGATGATCTGTATATAAGATAAACTCCTGACCTAACAAAAATGGACGGAAACTCTTGATTCCCCACCTGATAGCCAACAATTCCCTCTCTATGGTAGATGCTCTTCTTTCACACGCATCAAATGAATGAGAGTTATAAGCTATTACTCTTTTTTCATCCTCTTGTTGTTGACATAGACCTGCACCCATGCCAAAGCCACTGGCATCTACGTAAAGTTCTAGTTTTGGACTACCTTCTGTGAAATCCGGAAATGCCAGCTCTACAGATTCCTTCATCAGTTTCTTTAAGCTTTCAAAAGCCTGAATCCTTTCTTCTGTCCATTCGATCTTATCCTTTCTTTTTCCTCCTGTCAGAGCACTAAGGGGTGCTGCCACTCCTGAACAGTTTTTAATGAACTTACGTTGGAAGTTAATCATTCCTAGGTACCGCCTGAGTTCTCCTATGTTGTTTGGTCTTTCCAATTTGTCCACCTGATCTATAAATTCTGGGAGCTTCCTTATTCCAGTCCTACTGAGAATATGTCCTAAAAATTTAATTTCCTTTTGAACCCAGCTGCACTTGCTGATTTTAATTTTAACATTGGTTTCGGAGAACCGTTGTAAGACTTGTTCGATCAGTAATAGGTGTTCTCTAAAATCCTTTGATATCAGGAGGACATCATCCACATATACCACCACCTTGTCTCGGCTAAATCCTGTTAATATCCTTTGCATTTCCCTCTGGAATGCTGCTGGACCATTCTTTAACCCAAAACTCAACCTTTTGAATCTGTATTGGCCACTAACGGTAGAAAATGCAGTAAAATCCTTACTATCCTCTTCTAATTTCATCTGATAATATCCTTTGACCAAATCCAAACAGGAATAATATTTTGCCCCATGACATGAATAGATTGTTTCTGAAATGTTGGCCATTGGGAACTTATCTGCTTCTGTTACTTTGTTTAATTGCGCCTTATATCTAGCATAGACGAAGTGTCCGCATCCTTTTTCCTAAGGCCACCACTGGGAGCTCCTATTCAGCGGACAGTGGCTCGCAATATCTTTAAACATAATTCCTGATCCTGTTTTCAATTTTCCATTTGTCCTATTGTCATTTCTTGCCTTTGGTAGATTGGGGTATTATCGTGTACGAATCCTATATGGTGTCCGTGTGTTGTCTACATATGAGTCACTCTTGCTAAATAAGTTTTTTGCCTATGTAATCTTCTATTATTTTCTTCGTTGTTCCTGTGATTTAATTCTCCCATGCAATGTGTTTCTTTTAATTTTACCCTGTCATTCTCTCAATGGTTCCTTGATCTTTCCTGTTCCCTGTACCAGTGTGTTTACCGTATATCCTTTATTATCATATTTCTGGAGAGCCTCTTCATCCAATATTAGATGGGCTATTCCTATTTTTTCTTTTTTTCCAAATCTTATTTGTCCTGGTACAAGTTTCTTGATTAATATAATGCCTTCTTTTGTATTCCATTTTACTAATCCTGGTAATATTTTGAATCGTTTATTATACCCTCTTCGGTTATTTTCTTCTCCTTCGATCAATAGTTCTTCTGGTTTCATGTCATAATACCTTCCTTCTCTGGGCTTAATCTGGTTTGAAATCCAAGTAGCCTTTACTGGAACCCAATCATTAATCGTAATTATTACTTCTTCCGTAGTATATACTGGCAAGGATATCACAGTCCTTACACAATTCCCCGACTTCTCTGAAAAGTAGACTTGTTCCTTTGTGTCTTGGTCCATACCTTGTGAAAGAACCATTTCCTACATCAATTTTAATTTTGTTCTGTATTAAAAATGGCATTCCTAAAATTGTGCCTTCTTTCAACCTTTCGACCACAATAAAATCTGCTGAACCGTAATTTATGTCCTCAATTGAAATCCTTAATCTTGCTGTTTGGTGGGATTCCACAACCATTTGAGGATCACCTACTCCTCGTAACCTCATTACCTTTTCCGAAACTTCGGGATTCTGAATCCTTCTGAACTGTTCCTGACCTATAATACAGTACTGGGAACCTGAATCAATAATGGCTGTCATTTCAACATTATTTAATTTTATAACAAATTTCAACAAAGGAGTAATATTAATGCCTTGCTTACCTTCAACGGTTGTCCTACTTATGGCATGGTATATGCCAGTTGTTGAATTCACTGTGCTTGTTCCTCTTCCTTTGGGTATTCGTTGTGGTAAGGCATTCCTATTTTCCTGAGGTTTCCTGCTTATAAACTCCTCTGCTTCTGGATCCAATACTATATCACCTTGAATAGCCGGGCTGGTTAGTAAACAGTGGTCTATTTTGCGGTTTCGCTCCTGCTCGTTCCCGGGGTCGGCGGAGCTACCTCGTTTCCCGAAGTTGCCTGTTTTTGTTCCTTTTTCCATGCTTCTACTCGTTCTCTTAGTGGACAAGTATCCCTCCAATGCCCTATACTATCGCATAGAAAGCATTTTTTTTCAAAGGGTCTCCCAATATTTTGCTCTTGTCCGCCCATGTTCTGTTGATCTTGTCTTCTGTAACCTTGTTCCTGTTGTCTGGACCCTCTTCTGAATCCACATTCCGCAGTCCGATGTTCATTACTCCCACATCCTAAGCACCACCCATTATATTTTCGACATTCTCTTTTAAAATGTCCTACCCTGTTGCACCAGTAACATCTTTTTCCCTCATTGTTATATCTTCCATTATTTTGCCTGGTGTATTCCCTTGTATTCATGTTCTGTTGATCTATTGGTTTTCCGAAACGTACTCTGTCCGCGTATGTACTTTTTCTGTTGGGTTCTCCAAATGTGGCCCATATCGGTATTCCTTCATCCCTGGATTCCTCCTCATTATCATCCAGGTCATCCTCCTCCTGTGCCCAATTCAGCACATCTTTCCACCTCACTTTAAGGCTTTCTTTCTCATTTCCCATCCTTATCCTAAATCTCCTCGCTATCTTTTTCGGAAGACAATTCAGAAATTGTTTCTTCAGTATTTGTTTGTCCCTATCTTCCTCTTTAGTGGCTGCCTCGTAAGTGGTTTGCACCCTTAACGCAAATTCAGCCACTTTTTCATTTTTCCGCATCTCTAACCTCCAAAACTCTTTTTGTAAATCTATCTGCTCGGTTTCTTTTTCCTCCTTACACCAGCTTTTTAATCTAGCCACTATGGTGGTATATTTGACCTTAGCCCTGTATATACTATAGTATGTCCTTAGTACGGGACCTTCTAAGAAATTTCTGAGTTCTACTGCCCAACGACTTTTGTCTTTACCTAATTGTTCCTTTGCGTATCGTTCATAATCTTCTATAAACGCCTCAAACTTTTGAACTTTTTCTTTCCCATACTTTAAAGGTTTCACAGCCTTTATATTACTCCTCCTAAATGACTTCATCACCTCCACCATCTCACCGGCCAAAACAATAAATATCTTACTCACTGCTTTAGTATGTTCCACACCTGACTCTTCCAATTCAACTAACCTCTTGAGCCATTTTTTTCCTCCCTGGTCCACTTCACTCTCAACTTCTTCTATTTCATCTTCCGCTGTCGAATTTCCATCGTAGGTGTATTTTCTTTCCGCCTTCCTCCTCTTTTTCTTATTTTTCCTCTTTGGCCTGTTGCTACTGTGCTCATTTGTTACATCAAATGGGTCACTTGTTGCCCTTTCTGAGCTACTTTCCTCATCTGTTTCATACCGTGGTATCTTCTTTGGTATATCCTTCTGTTTAGCGCTTTGATCACGGGTCAGCCTCCAATTTTGGTAGGCCTGGTCCTCGATCCTTACTCTATTTTTTATGTTAAGACCTCCTTTAGGATCAATCTTCTGTCCTGTGTTTGTAACCTCTGTCACCTCATTTTTCTGTTCTACTTTTTGGGGTTCCTTCCTGCTTTCCAGGGCTTGCAATATCCCTTTCAATACTGTCGTCATCCGATCTACATCCAGATTTTCATCTTCCGTTATGGCAACTTGGAATCCTTCCAAGTGCTCAATTGCACTCAGTTTCTCGGTAGGTTGCTTAGTCTCCTCCATGTTAACTCTATCACCTTGTTCCTTGTCTGAATTTCCCATTTTAAATAAATAAAAAAAAAAAAAAAAAAAATAAAAAATAAAAACAAAAAACACAAAAAATATATATATATATATATATATATATATATATATATATATATATATATATATATATATATATATATATATATATATATAAATATAAAAAAAAAATATATATATATATATATATATATATATATATATATATATATATATATATATATAAAAAAATACCCTTTATTTCTCCAACTGGAGTAAGAAAATACAAAAATTCTCCTTATGTGTTCTCTTATAAGCTTCTTACTGATCTGGGATTCTTAATCTGCTATTATCGACAGTGAAAATTTCTACGAAGAGGGAAATAATCGTCCTTTCTCCTTACAATTGTCAGTACCCTTTATTAATTCCCTTATTGTCCTCCCTTCGTTCACCACCAGTGATTTGTCCTCTTGTAAATTTGTACGGGCCACCAGTATAACGATAAACGTCTCGATCCACCTTCCAAATGCTAAACTGTGCAACCTTTTGATACAGTGTGGGAGGCAAAAGTTGCGTTCCTTTACAGAGGACTTTTCCTGTTACGGTGACAATAAGAAATAAAGGGATTGAAAAGACACGAAAATTGGTTTTTCTTATATATAATAAATAATGTAAATGATTACGTATTTTCCAATATTATTCCTACCTACCTATGGCTTTCAACTTTAATCTATGAATATCCTATTACTACCTAAGCTAAATATTAAACACCAATTTATTTCGAAACAAAATATATAGTACAATATAAACCCGGGTTATGTTTATTTATTTAC
>JABUQX010085351.1:22500-25000 GCA_015478945.1 Trachelipus rathkii
ATTTTAAACGAGCTGATTGGAGGGTCTTGCACTTCTTTTCGGTAACTATCCCTACTCTAAATCTCCCTCTCAAAATCCCCCTCTAGCACTTCTACCTCTTTCGATGATTGCCTTGTTTCTCTTGTTAACGGTATAAACATCCTTGGCCTCAGCATAAACAAAAAATTATCTTGTGGAATCTCATATCACAATGTCTGCCAGAGTGACCTCAAAGAAGTTGGGGTTTCTGTTTAGGCTACAAGATTTTTTCCCCCTCTTCTAAGTTATTCCAACCATACAAGGGTCTTATACGCCAATGTATGGAGTAGTACTCTTATATCATCTAGTGTGGGGGGCAGGGGGCTAAAATTTCACCAGTCTTTTGAATATTGGTGAGTCAAGGACCAAAAGCTTGGAAACTTTCCTTACTTTCCGATTGACTTGACTCTTTATCACTGGTTCTTTGCCATTTTTCATAGGAACTACAGTGGTATGTGCTGAAGAGAGCTGACCACTCGTATGCCACAACCCATATGACGCCCTAGTTGCACAAGGCGCATAGCGTCGGCGCATAAATTTTTTTGTGGACATTGGGAACTACAGACTTGTTCACTGCGGTGCTTTCTTCTTTCCATCTTCTGTGCTTCCTGCCGAATTTAATTTCCTCCACTTTAAGCTTCGTCTTTTCTCACGTGCATAATCTGCGTCAGGGTGCGGTTAGCAAGTTTCATTTTTATAAATTTTATTATTGCTTTAATCATCTTCCTCGTTGGGTTCTGCATGCCGTGAGGTTATATGACCATGACTAGATGCTCTTTGGGGAGCAAAAGATAAATTTAAAAAACAAGGAAAATAGAAAATCAAAATTATATATTTAATATATTAAGCCTCAATTTTCAATATATGTTGTACCAGAGTGAGGGACGTGGTCCCAATCCTTATGACCAGCCTAGCCCCCAACCTTTTCCCCCCCAACATGGAAAAATATATAAAGAAATTCAATTAAAGGCAATTTTATTTCTTGTTTTTAATAAATAGATTTTTTAATTTAATTTATTCTTTATTTTTTTTCATATTTCATTGTTTTTTTTTATCTATAGTCTATCTTTAAATTTCATTAGGCTGCAATTAATACTTTTATGTAAATACTTAATTATTTTTTAATTACTTTTTTGTAATTTTAATTACTATTTTATATTTTTTATTTAATACTTTGATACTTTTAATTTAATAACAGGCTAAGTTGCACTATTTTGAATTTTAGGTAATTCCTGATGTTCCGCTATCACATAATAATTAAATCGACATCGCGGATTGAGAATATGAAATGAGGAAATATGCTGATGCGATGTCCCCAATAATAATAATAATAATCTAATATAGATATATATATATATATTAATATATAGTATATATAGTATATATATATTATATATAATTATAATTATATACTAATATATATAATATAATATAGATATATAATATATATATATATATAATATATTAATATATATAGTTATATATATATATAATATAATATAATATATTATATATATATATATATATATTATATATATAATATCCCTAATATTCTGCTACGCTAATGTATGTAATTATGTATGATTGGTATGTGTTGTATCTATCTATCAATCTGTTTATATATTATATATATATATAATATATATATATATATTTATTATTATATTATAATATATATATATACTATAGTATTAATATATTATATATATATATATATATATATATATATTTGAAATTTAATTGCACACGCAGCAAGCAAAGAATAACTATTAAGAAATACGACAAACGCCTCTCATCAAATATTGTTTTTAATTCAGAATAAAAAAAAAAATGATATCCAAAATTTTTGTACACTTGTCATACGTCCGGACTTTTTAAAAGATTGCAACAAAGAGGGTTTCAATCACTGGACGACTTTTAGCAGATTAAGTAAACCATGTATAAACCTCCTCTCTCTCTCTCCTCTCTCTTCTCTTCTCTTCTCTCTGTCCTCTCTCTCTCTCTTCTCGTCTTTCTCTCTCTCTCTCTCTTCATCTCCTCTCTCTCTCGTCTCTCTCCTTTTCGTGAAAAATAATAATCTGTCTACAGAATTAGTAACGATTCTATTACAGAAATGAGTTCATAAATACGATAGAAAAATTTTAAAAAAAAAAAAAAAATAAAAAAAAAAAAAAAAACCGATGACCGTTGTTAGTGATCACAAGAAGAATGAAGAGCAATAACTAAAAGGTAATTCGAAAGGTTTCTCATAAGTTCAACATCTTATAAAAAAAAAAGTAGTGAAAGATCAAAAATATAAAGATAAAAAAACAAAAAAAACAAAAGCAAACAAAACTGATAACATCCAGATTACCGAAACACCTTAAGAAGCATCCAGTCCGTATTTAAAATGTAACCCCTACAGCATACCAATGATGCAGCCAATCTTATTCAGTTTTAATTATAGTCAGAATGAAAACTGCATCATCTGCTGTAAAATAGC
>JABUQX010085352.1:0-42042 GCA_015478945.1 Trachelipus rathkii
CGATTTACTATCGACATTTATACTTATGATTCCATTCAAAAGCATTATTATTCATTATAACTTATTATTCAAACTAAAAAAAAACTGTCAAAACTATTTTAAATAATTTTTCGTAAAATTAACAATTAAACCTCGATTATAAAGCTCGACATATAAATTACCTTGAAAATTATTTTTTCAATACAAATGTGAAACTATTTACTATAATCCAAACGACATACAAGTTTACGAGTAAAAGTAATTGAAAGCTCAATCTTAAAATCAGATTAGAATCGAGACTACAGGAACACAGACAACTCAGGATATCAATCGCTGTCTTTCTTACAATTTTAATATCGGGGAATCTGTAGAAGCACGGATGGTTTTTTGCTGGTGTGAAAATAAAGGGTTTGCAAGGGCACCTTAACGAGTCTGCAGTGAACCCTTTAGTACTTCTAAATGAAAGCCTTCATAGAATCTGTTGCACATCTGCTAACACATGCCGCACCTGTTTAGTTGTATCTCTTTTGTGTAGTTGCATTGTAATATCTATGTTATTTTGGAATGCTCGAGTATATTACTCAAAATTATTTTATCTCATGACCTATGGTGAATATAATTTATTTTTTTTTTTTTTTTTTTCTATTTATATTGTTTATTAAATATATTTATATATATGCACTGATAATTACATGGATTCAATTAAATTATCTCTGTTCTGAATATTTATGAATAAATTGAATATGATTGTTTCTTCTAATATAGTTGAATTCAATTGGCGTTTGTGCGTGGGCACATATATCGACTCGCGTTATATACCAATGAGTGGTGCTTCTATTGGCAGCCGCTTTTACATTCTTTATCTAACTGGAAGTGAACTCTCTGATCACAATAACAAGACAATAGTGCACTATCCAAGATTGGCACGACCTTCACTTTTCATTATACTCCGCTTTTTTGAAGATTTATAATACTGAGATACGTTAAATTATCATGTGACCTCGATAGGTTTGTTAAGACGGAAACTGAGAAGAGGCAGTGTAAATGAGCTTGGCGACTCATAATAACACATATCATCGTTCTTCAGATAAGCGAATGCTTATCAAATGTTCACTGAGCCATAGTATCGTAAACTTTATGAGCACTGTTATGAGAACCTTACTCTCTTAAGGCGAATCTTAAGGAGGAATGATGCGAGAGAATGAATAAACAGAGAGAGAGAGAGGTGATTAACTGTATTATAAGAAAATATAATAATTTTGAATATTTCTGCTAGATTATCTTAAAGTAAGAAGAAAAAGAAGAAGGAAATAACGGCGTTAATGGATTGATAATGTTTGCTGTTATGAAGTGGAGAGCATTAGCAAGAGGAATAAAAAAGACAGAGTGTTGGGGAAATCTCATATATCTTATAAAAGAAATGATAGAGAGGCTATGAGATCACATTAACAATGCAGATCCATCACGTATAAGGGGGCTACGTACTACGCTTCAGCATATCCTGCCGTTTGATTAGCATATTTTGGTATTAGTTAAATGTAAGATAGAGCAATCATGTGCAAAGCATAAAGAGTAAGTCTTATCCATACATAACTATATACTAAGATAGCGAGAGGGTCACTGAGGATTTTTTTAAATATGTTCGAGAGCGAAGGTTAGTATTCTATTAATTTGCTTATAGAATCAAATTCATTCTCTCAAAATGGTAGTCAAGCGAGTCCCCCAAATGTGAGAAAAGTACTATTCATTTTTATAGAAAGAATTTATTACCATTGTTGAGGTAATCATGTTCGATAAGAATAAGTAACATCAAAACAGGAGTCTCAAAGATGGGTTACTCACTCCTTAACAATAGCACGATTGTTAATGAGTTCCAAGATGTGATTGTTATAACAAAGATGTTTAATGTTGACAGATAGAAAAGTAGCCGTAGAAGGAGATAGAAGCGGGAGGTGTTTTTGAGAGGAATATTTTGAGAGAATATCTTTTTTACTTTTCAAAAGGAGCAGGACGTATTCCATGGCGGTTAATATCAATCCAGATGAACACGTACATATCGAGTAAGATTGTAATTGATAGCAACCGTAAAAATCAAACTGAAAGGTATTATCAGATTGTGCTATTGAGTAATGAATCGTGGGGAAAGATATTTGTACAGAGATACATCAACAAAGTAGATTAATCAAGTTGGATAGTGGTATGCTAGAGGACAAATAGTTTTATGCCTAGTGAAGAAGAAGGAGAAATAGATAATAGATAACCAAAACGAGAGTTTTTAAGAAGAGCAGTTTCCCCGTTGTAGGAGATACAAATATGTACACGAGGAATAAGAAAAAGGTCAACATAATAAATCAGCTAAAGAGTTTCCGACCATGGACAGTGTATCTTGAGAGGAAAACTAAAGAAAGAAGTAAGCTATAAGCGGATAAGGAAAAAAAAATCCATAATGAAGAGTAGCGGTCAGAGAGGTAATTAATTAGTGCACAACAGGACACGCAGTATCCTAACTATCCGGGATTATTCCAAAATACACAGCACAATGAAACCCGATATCCATAGGAAGCAAAAATCACGGAATAGGAATGATCTGAACGCTAAATAACTCAATTTACCTCAATATGGGCGTAAAACATATACTCACATTACAATAAATGAATGACGTCAAACTACGGAACATAACATTGCATCCATACTCAGATCCATACAGAAGCCATCATCACTATGGTGACATAGTGATGCTTTAATATATTTGAAGCAACTGTGATCTCTCATATCACTGAGAAGAGATGTGTGTTAGTACTGTAATCGTGTAGCTTTCATAGTTACGATATAGTAATTAGATACGATAGAAGCTGGATGAATTAACAAGCGATATAGAATTTCAAAATAATTTTTCATCTTGACAAAGCTATAAATCCTTTCTCCATAAACTTAAGAGATAGTGACGTTCCTGCGACATCCGCCGTTCAGCATTCCAAAGCTATTATTCTGTTAGTGTGTTTGTTTTGTGAAAATGGTGAAAACGTAATGATAGCGGGGTTACATGTACTATGTAGTATGTTAACTTATCAGTAGATAGATTAATTAACAAAAAGTAGGAGAATATACTGACTAGATTTGAGACTCCGTAGGAGTAACTTCCTATTAAGAGATTTTAAGAGACAGATGGTCGACTTATCTTACGAACGGCTGAAAGGAGGGCGTCCAAAAAATAATCAGCAAAAAAGTTAGAATATCGAAGATGGAAACTTTTAATAAAGAAATTCAAATTTGTGTCATGACATGATTAATTCAAAAACTTTTAATATGAACAGCATTGTAAATAATGAAAACTTGAGTGGGTTATTTAAAATGGAGGATATATATATATATATATAAATATATAATATTATAATTATATATATAAGATTTATCGACTCAACCCTTTTCAATATATATAATAAATATAGTATATAATATATATTAATATATAGTATATATATATATATATAGATATATATATATATATATATATATAATATATATATATTATATATATATATATATATATATTATATATATATATATATATATATATATATATATATAGATATAGTATATATCATATAATATATAATATATATATATATAATTAAACAAAGTGGGAAGGTAAAGAATTACTGCCTTCTCCGGGATTGAACCATCGCGTGTTGCGATATGCGGATGATTTGGTTTGTGTGGCGAATCTGAAGAGAGTTCGAGAGGATTGGTAGAGGATGATTGGCAGGGTGTGTAAAAGGAGGGCATGAAAGAAACGGGATAGAGAGTAAGGTTATGGTTGTGAAGTTATGTTAGAGTCCTCGGTTTGAGGTTATGTTAGATGGTGAGCCACTGGAACAAGTGTCTGAGTTTAAAAATATTTACGGGTATGATGTTGATGAGAAGGAACGGACGATGCAGAGTGTAGTAGGAAAGGTGAATGGCAAGGAAGGTGGCTAGTGCAATTAAATCGTTGGGAATGTAAAGGGACTAAGTCTGAGTGTGCTTGGTCCTACATAAGAGTATGTGTTACCTTGTGTTATTGTACTGGTAGTGAGCACTATGGTCTGGGAATAAGAAGTAATGATCTATATTTTCTCAATGTGTTCAGATGACAAATCTTAGGGGTGTGCTAGAGTGTGAGAAGAATTGATTAAAATGAGGAATGAACTTATTAGAGGTTGTGTGGTGTGAATGAAGGGGTAAATGAGAATAAATGAAAGTATGTTGGAATGGTTTTGGTCATATGGAAAGGATGCATGATAGTCGGTTGGTTAAGCGTATGTATATGGGAGTGTGTTGGAACCGACCGGCTGGGAGACCGAAGAGAAATTGGATTGAGTCAGTAATGGGAATGCTTGAAGGAGAAAAATGTGAGTTTGGGTAGAGGCGAGAAGAAAGGTGTATAACAGGACTGAATGGCGGGGGATTGGTAGGGGGTATGGTTGTGGGGCCACTGGGCCAAGGGAGAACCTTACATTTGACGCATCTACTCATAGTGATGGGTTCATCCGCTGTCCCATGAAGCTTTAAGGGTGGATTTTCTGACTGCAAATGAGTTTCCTCACTTAATTAATGGTAAATGAGGGGGCGGTAGGCTGGCTTTTTCTTTTTCGAACTTATGGTCATGTTTCTACTGCTTTCTGTTCTCCGACTCGTCACGCAACTTACTCCCATTTCTTCGGAAAAATAGAAGGAAGAGTAGAAAGAAAGAATTAATATAGATTATTTATATATATATTTATATAATATATATAATTATATATTAGTACTATATATTATATAACTATATTATATATATTATATAATATATTATATATTAATTATATATAGTATCTATATATATATATATATAATGGTTTAAGTGCATTGACAAATTGTTTGTATATTATTATTAAAGGTTCTTTTTTGTTGACCAAATTTGGTGTGCCACCTAGTGCATTAAAATTTAAAGGCATTTCAGTTTTTAAGTTTTGTTGGTTATGTTGTCACTTGTCAATGTGTTCAGCAATTTAGCAAAGGTCATGTCACTCATGTGGGTTTCGAAAGTAACACCTGTCACCTAGTATAGTGGATATTTTTGAGTGTGGGATGTCTTTGCCACAGAGCTTCATCTTAGGGCTCCCTTTTTGTCTGTGGTGAGCAATGTTACTGCTAATAAATAATAATAATAACAATAAAAAGAGCATTTAACTAGTAAACTAGGATTAAGAAAGTTGAAATTAACAATAAAGAAATTAAACATAAGATATTACTATTTTCAATTAATTAGCCTTCAGTCTCAGTTGAATTTCATCCTTCATTTTTACCTTATTTTTTATCAAATCCAGATAAAACCCAGTGGTGGGTTTTTTCAAGGTGGGCTTTATTGAAAAAACCCATTGGGGACAACCCAGTTGTCCCCAATCGTGCCAACCCTGATTACACTGAACAATAACTTTTAACAAGTTTTTATTCATGTTTAAGAACGACAAAGATCAGCAAACAACTTACAGGCACAGGACATTAACTAGACCAATTAAACTATACTTTATTACAATTTTTCCAGAACGAGTCGAAAATTATAAACTAAAACTTAACCGAGCTACGAAAAATAAATAGTGACTAATAATAATAATAATTATATAATAAATTACTAAATAAGTACAATCCTACAAATACAAATGTTTGATATTAGTCCTTAGGATTACTTCTGTTGCAGAGTTGTGGAAATTTAAGTTTTAAAATAGTTTCCTAGTATTTCTGTTTATACAACGAGATAAAGAGGATCGAATTAGACTGTCAAGATTTACTCTTGTATGATCTATAAAATTTATGCTTTTCACGGTTAGTCCGAGCGCATTCAGCATTTCATAACTTAGATTAGATTTAAATTTAGATCTGCATTTAGATTATAATATTGGCCAGGACCAATGTATGGATTTACAGATTATGGCCATTAGCAGAGAAGCACTTTGTTAGCCAAGAGTGCCTTTGTGGAAATGATAACTTTCAAATCGAACTGGAAATAGTCTGTACCATTTTATTTATCTAATATATCTTCTGCTAGAAACTTATGAATCTCCTTTTATTTAATTTATTGAAATAACTGAAGAATGCTGACCAAAATGCAGCAGGTATAACAACATATCAGATATAATTTTTTCTCTTTTTTCAAATATTTGAGTGACAGTTCTCAACAACTATTTTTCAAGTTTGAAAACTGTAAAGTATTCTTTTTGGCTGATCTTCCTTATATTTGCTAAAATCTACAAAAAATATACCTCAGAAATAATGCATAAAACTCATAATGGGAAAGTGAAAGAGGATTATAGGAATTAGAGGGTAGCTTTCCTTTCGAATTACCTCATGCTCCAAATTTACCAAATTTAGGGTCAAAGAGGAAGCTAAGAGAGAAAAATAAAAGTAAATATGCATTATCAGTATCTTTAAAATATTAAATTAAAAAAAATTATATTAAAATGTCTTGACACGCTTTTCGATGATCAAAAAATCTTCAACATATGTGATCTATCATTTTCTGTTTTCTTTTCTTCATATTTGTCCTACGTCCAAGATTTCTGATAAAGAAAATAAATTTTTTTTTTTAAATAATTTTATAGTTAATTGTGTGTGTATATATATATATATATATATATATATATATATATAATATATATATATATATATATATATATATATAATATATATATAATATATAAGTTTTATGGGTATTATATTTATTGATATAATAAATAGTAGATAATATATATATAGTAATTCGATTACGTATAGAGAGAGAGAGAGAGAGAGAGAGAGAGAGAGAGAGAAGAGAGAGAAAGAGGAGAAAAGAGAGAAACATAAAGATGAGAGGAAAGATAAAGATACGAGAAAGAGAAAGGGACAAGAGAGAAAGAGAAATGAGAAAGAGAAGTAGATAATAAGAAAAGAGAGAAGAGAGATGATGCGTAGGGTCAGGAGCACGACAGACTTATAGCACGATGGGCTAGACAGAGCAGAAGACAGAGAGAGAGAGAGAGAGAGAGGGGGAGAGAGAAGACGAGGAGAGAGAAGAGAGAAGAGAGAAGAGAGAAAGAGAGAGGGGAGAGAGAGAGAGACGAGAGAGAGAGAGAGAGTGAGGAGAGAGAGAGAGGAAGAGAGAGGAGAGAAGAGAGAGAGAGGAGAGAGAAGAGAGAGAGAGAGAGAGAGAGAGAGGGGAGTAGAGAGAGAGGATGAGAGAGAGAGAGAGAGAGAGATGGAGAGAGAGAAGGAGAGAGAGGAGAGAAGAGAGAGAGAGGAAGGAGAGAGAGAGGAGAGAGAGAAAGAGAAGAGGGGAAGAAGAGAGAGAGAGAGGAAGAGGAGAGAGAGTTGTACACACATACTCGAAGGCGATTTTGAAATATCTTCCATTTTTAATGGGGCGCTTCTCTTTGAGTTTCAAGTATTCTTCACACAACACACAGCTCATCCCTCCAGGCAACATATTACTGACTCACCATTTATTCACATATATAGAACCATACTTAAAAGTTTACACACCTCTTCTAGACAACGACCTTACAGACACCCTCTACTCATTCACCTATGTGTGGGTAGAAAGAATTGCCCACATTGTATGTCCTGCGTGTCGGTGAGGCGTAATACAGCGGACGGTGGTAGTTGGGTTGGCTGCCCACGTATCAACCTATCTCTTGCTATGAATGCTGATGCATGCCTCGGAGATCGTGCGTGATCACCGTAAACATGCCTTCTAAGTTTTTCGCGAAATTGTTGAACGTAAGGTAATGGAATGTCAGACGGAATAAATGTTTGAGGAGCTAGAAGGACGAGTAAAGGAGGAAAGAGGTGCATAGGATTATCTCGCGTCAGATTCACGAGACGACGTCGCTCGCGTCTTCGAGATAACTTGCAAAGTGACTACACGAGCTATTTACATCGTGAGACGACAAAGTATAGCAACGCGCAGATACACAAAGTCGCACACATGGGCTAGAGAGAAGAGAGACCCGTGAACAAGCGATGGTGTGGTGTGAAATGTGTGTGTGGTGGGCCGTGGAAAAAGGAGAGGGGGGAAGGAGTCTGGCAATTTAGTGCTGACTGAGTTTACTTGTGGTAAAGAGCTATGGTTTATCTTCTGGGCGAGTGTTCTAGAATTCCTAATGGTAAATTTAAAGTTTGAAAAGGTCAAGGTATGTGTGTTGTGAGTACGTCCCACTGAGGAAACGTTGAAAGAAGTACGCCAACCATATTTTTGGGATAATCTCAATAGATATTTTTGGAGGGGTGGAGTAGGAGCTTCCAGATTGGATAAGTGGCTGGGCCTGAATTGGTTGGGTAGGCATGATCAATAAAACGAGATAAGTATAGACAGGTGGTTTTGGACGTATAGAGAGAGAAAATGAGAATTGAAAATAATGATTTCTGTGAGAAGAGAGGTATATGTACTTTCTTTAAACACAGAGTATCCATAAGTAAACTAGAGTTGGTGTAAGTAGAGATGGTGGTTTCGAAGTTAAGAGCATGATTGATTTTGGTTGGTGAAGAGGAGATGTTGAAGTTGTGGTTTGGATGTTAAATCAGTGAGGGGTTTAGGATGGGATTACTGGATCATTATGTTTTATATGGTTATTAATTAAGTTAGTGGGGGCTTGGATGGAAGGAAGGTAAAGTAGTAGCTAAAATTAAGAGTGAAAGAAGATAACTGGCACTAGAAAATCATGCGATAGTGGTAAAAAAAAACGCAAGTAAATACTTGAATAATGAAACAAGTTGAAACTGAACAATTAAAAGAAGCAATTGTTAGCAGTGCAAATAACATGTGGTATGTGCTAAAGTAGGAAACAAGAATGTTAACAGTGAGTGGTGGACTGAAGAGGTCATAAATATTAAATAGTAAAAAAAAAAAAAAAAGCATGGTTGAATGTACTAAAAGCAGATGAATTTCAAAAGAAAGATGCTTGGAATTAATATAAGGAGGAAAAAAGAAATAAAAATACGTAGGAAAAGAAAAGAGGTAAATGAACAGCTTAGAAGGAGGATGAATGGGATACAAGGGATGGAGCCTCTTGCTGGAAGCAGCGCGAACAGTTAAGAATGAGAATAAGGGGAACCTGCTTAGATAAGAATAGGGTGGTGCTTTTGTAACTGATGAAATGGGCTGCAAGGAAGTGTGGAAAGTTCACTTCGAAATCTGTATAGATATTGGCAGTAATGAAGAGGTGATGTGAATATGTGTGTGGGTTTGAATGTGCAAGAAGGAATAGGTATTTTGGGGATGAGGTCATTAGCAAGGAGGAGGTAATGGGTGAGTGAGAAAGTTGAAGAAATGGCAAATCAAATGAAAATTACTGGTGAAATGTCAAAGACAACGTAAGGCGAGAATGTGATATTGATAAATTATGGAAATTGTTGTCACTAACGCGTTTATGGAGAGTATAGTTCCCGAACGGATAATAAAACGGAGGAGAGCAGTAAATGTACCCTTATATAAGGGTAAAAGAGATAAAGTGAACTGTAGAAATTATAGGGGGACATTCGTTTAATTGAGGTTGTACGGGAAGATAATCCGCTAGGTGCTATTTTGTGTCGAAAAGAGCTTGCGATCAGAAATGCCTGAAGGACTGATTGAAAGAACAGCGTGCGTTTAGGAGTGGTAGATGGACTGTGTGGATCAAATCTTTACATTGAAGCAAATGATTGAGAAATGAGGGAGAAGAAGAATGAATTGTATTTAGGTTTTATGGATTTGCAAGTATGATAGGGTTAATATGGGAAAGCTCTATGGCAGGGTGTTAGTAAAGTAGGCTTTTTGAGATGGATCAAAAGTTTGGTAAAATAGAGCGATGTGTAAGAAGGTATTGGTGCAAAAACACACCTAAAGTGATTGGTTTAAATTAGCGTGTGAGGGAGGGTTCGTGTTATGTCTCCTTGGTTATTCAATTTGTATATGGATGGGGTTATGAAAGAATTCGAGGTGGTGGTGGCAGGAAATGCAGGGTTCACACTGAAATTTTGAATTTGGATTTACCTGACTTCCCTGACTTCCCTGACCAAATTGCCAATTTTCTGAAAGGCATGTTCGTCTACTTTTGCCGTATAAATATACTATTAATCATTATTGCAGGCCTATTTACTCTCAGTTCATCACATTAAATTATGAAATTTACTTTAGATACTGTTCATCATCATGGATGAAATTTTAAAAAATAATTTTATTTTTTCTAGTAATCAGCTATACTTCTCTATAGCCCATCCAACGCAACGTCCTTTTTATTTTTTCAAAAGTAAAGTTTTATTATACAAAAAGTAAGATAATATTAAAAGCTTTACATTAATGGGACTAGGTGACTAAATCGTCCAACTGTAATCACAAAGTTCTAAATGGGGAGATTTAGGTTAACTTTTCTTCTCAAGCATCTGAAATTTTGATTTTATAGCGTCTTCTTCTGTCAAAGCTTTCAGTTTTTACATCTTTCTCTGCTCTTCAAGTTTATAGATCTGTGTGAAAAACTATTTTCTTTTCAACCCTTTTTATTCTCTCTTCTTCTTGGGTTCTGTTTTTGACTCTTTGAGATGTTCTTTACAATCTCCTATGGGCAAGCTCTTACATTTGTCAACATTTTCTGAGGGTAAGGGGGTACATAGCTTTCATGAGATTCTTATAGCATTGTGCACTGTTGCTTGAGAAATCAGACTATGTTCTTCAGATCTCCACTTAAAATTGGCTTTAATTTATAGAAAACCCTTCTTCCACTGTCGCATTTCCATGCAAGCGAAAATATCCGTCCTAATTTAATAATTTGTCCACATTCCACATAACATTGACTCCCAGGTACTATAGAAGAAAAAAACTAATCAAGTCCCTTTAGAGAGACAATCACCATCCAAAAATATTCTGAATTTAATTCAAGGGTAAAATGAGCTTCACTGCAAGTAAGAGTGTTTGTGCTCTTTGCTTTCTCGAAATATAGGGAGCAGGTCATAGTAATCACATATTTAACATTTCATCCGGCCCCATTTTAAAATTGAAGCTACCGCATCTATTCTGGAAGACAATTATATTCAAACTGTTTCCCATATCTGCAGCACGAGTTTAAAGACATTATATCATCCACCACCTTTAATGCCCATAGCATTTCAGATCCTGTAACATCATGCTTTAATAAATGCAAAAGATTGAAACTGATTGACTAAACATGATTTTGGGTGTTATTATAGAACACTCAGGTATGTTACATCGGTTTGAGTATGATTAGAAGTTGATGGAATGGCCTAATTTTCAGTGCACACACACACTTTCACTATTTGTATTATTAGAACACGTAACGAAAAAGTTTTTCATTGATGGTTGGTCCTGCTGAGTTTTGATTTAATTCAAATGAGTTTCCCATCTTGAATGTGAAACTTCGGCTTGGCGGCCCATGTTAGATAGATCAAAGTCTTTTTACATACTTTACTGTATGCCTGGAACTATCAGGTTCTTTACCCAACCACCTGATAATCTGTGGGTTCAGTTTAAAGCACGTTAAAAGTTAGTTTTTTTGTTTGAAATCATTTTATAAATAAATATAATAATAAATACCTTCAACTGCATAAAAATCCAAATCACTTCTTCAAACCTCAAAAAAAAAAAAACACTAAAAAGTATAAATCTTAACGAAAAATGATAAACAGATTAGGTCTTAAGAATAATAACTACACAATTCAACCTCAATTCAAAAGGAATGATTTGGAACAACCTCTACACGAACAGAATAGGAGAATAGTAGGTAATAGTGAACTAAAAATATAGAAGTTTATGGAATGTATTCCCTCGCAATCCTTTTCAATTTCACTGATCAAATACATACTCATCATTCCACAAATTATACAGTAAGCAGAAAAAATATCATAAAAAATCTCAATTTTGGTCCATGGATAATTCTTTCATACTCCTTTTGAATATTTTTAAAATTTCCTGACTTTTTTTTGGAATTTCCCTGACTTTCAGCTACTTTCAGCATATCTTAAAACATTTCCCTGACTTTCCCCTGACCAATTTTTTCTTCCCTGACTTTCCCCTGACCCTTCTCCCTGACTTATCCCAGAAAGTGTGAACCCTGAAACTGGCTGTTAGAACATGATGGTCGAATGGAGACGAACATAGAGAGAAATGCAACACCACCCATATTATACATCGATGATTTGGAGGGCTTTGCGAGTAAACGTATATAAGAGTAAATTAAGATAATCAATAATTATGTTTAGATGATGAGCAGCTGAGAAACAAGTGTTGACTTTTAAATATTTAGGGTAATATGTTGGATGAGAAGGGAACGGATGAAATGTAGTAGGAAAGTTGTGATGGCAGGAAGGTGGCTTGGTGAATATAATCCTTGGTGAATGTAAAGGGACTAAGTCTTGAGTGCACCTAGGGTCTACATGAGGGTATGTTGTACCCTGTGGTTAATGTATAGTGTGAGACTATGGTCTGGAGGAATAAGAAGTATCGATCTAAAGTTCAATGTGTTATAAGACGTGCAGGTGTGAGAAGAATTGATAAAACATAAGCATGACGTATTCACGAAGAGTCTGTGCTGGTGTGATGAAAGGGGTAAACGCAGAGAATAAATGAAAGGTATAAAGAAGTTTGGCATGTGGAAAAGGATGAATTATAGGTCGGTGGTGAGTGTTGTTCGGGGAACGCGACCGGCTTGGGATACCGAAGAAAAAGTGGATTGAGTCAGTAAACAAATGTCTGAAGGAGAGAAATGCGAGTTTGGCAGAGGCTAGAAGAAAGGTGCATAATATGAGTGGTATTGGCGGGGCTTGTGAGGGGGTATGGTTGTGCCCACCTGGGCCAAGGATGAAACCATCATATTCGAATGAGATGTACCATAGTGAGAAGATTCCGTCGGGTCCGTGAAGCTTCTAGGATGTGGATTTATGACTGGCGACCGAGTTTCACTTAAGGTAATAAGTTGGCGCTAAGGCTGGTCTTTCCTTTTCGAACTTGCTTCTACTCTCGCTACTACTTTCTGTTTCCAGCTGTATGTACGCACCTTATCCCCAGTCTTTGGGAGAGAAGGTGGGTGACGATGATATATATATATATAAACTATTATATATATATATATATCATAATATAATATATATATATAATATATATCATATATATATATTATATATATAATTATAATATATATATATATATATTATATATATATATATAGTATATATATATATATATATATATAACATAATTACTCTCGGAAACAAGAAGGAAAACCATGTTAAATATATAATATACTTATCCTATATATATATTATATATATATATATATCCATATATAATAATATATATAAATATATAATATATATATATATATAATATATATATATCTATATATATTATATAAATAGATCAATAAATACCAATATATATACATGAAAAGTTTTAAATTTTTTTTTTACAGTTAACCTCCACTCACGGGCTGGAACTCTATAAGCAGACAATAAACAGAAAACCACCAAGCCTATCTTTACGCCAAATCTCTCAAGGTGAGTGCAGGTGAGCTTAATGACGGGGAAAGCTTAAATACAGCTGGAAAGAAAGAGGCACACAACGAACAAGTCTGGGGTTATTAATACTCACCAATATTCATAAAAAGCACCCTTTGTGATGACGAGGCGAACGAAAGGTGGTGGAATGGAGAGTTCACATCCCCCGAACAGATCTCCCGCTGTAGAAAAAAAAAATAAATAAATAATAACTTTTTCGCAATAAAATTAAATAAAAACCATACCTCTAATTTGATATAAGTATAGCCACAAGTATCTTATATTTAAGAACCGTAAGAAGCATCTTATCTTTTACCATGCAAGAATATGCTTACAGTTTTCAGTAAGAGCATGTTTAACTAAGCTCAGGCAAGCTGGCAACATCTACAGCTCAAGAAGGAATAGACTTTCACCTGAAAAAATGTGATGTACTTTTTTTTGTACAAATTTTGCTAATATATTTATTCATTAATATTCATTCCATCAAATTTTAGAAAGCAATAAATTACTGTAATAAACAAGAAGTTATTAGGAATCTTTCATTTTTTACTTAAACTGTAAAATTTGCAACTTTTGTAAATCTATTTAAACTCAAAATATTGTATAAATGAAAATTTGTTCCCTTTTTTACTATCATATGATTTTTATGAAATTTTCGGTGTAGATACTTCAATGAGTTACAGAACTTCAATAGATCTATTGGGTTTATATACCTCCTTTAAGGACACATTTCGATTATGACCTACAGAGTTTCTGGGCTTTGCCCCCAAATTGGAAATGAGTGAACTTTCCTAATTTTCCGCAGATTGGCACCAAATAAAAAAAAGCGAAATGAAATTTTGCTTCTATCCATAAAATGTCAATTTCAGATATTTTTTAAGGACTGTATTGATTTGTATTGTATTTTCATTTGAAGAAAAACCATGTTTCAGTTCACCTTCTACAATTGCATTGTTTTATCTAAATACTATTTTGAATACTTATAGATAGTAAATTACACTGATTAAAGAAAAAATGTATTACATAATTATATAAAAATTAATGTAGGCTAAGTAGTTTATAATGAATATTAATTCCCATAAATTTCTATATCATCAAATGATTTAAAATATAAAAAAAATACAAGGTCATTTAAAATTAACGTTTTGTCATCAAATATAAATGTGAAATATACATCGCTCCATTTATTAATATTCAAAATCAAGAATATATATATATATATATAGTATATATATATATATATATATATAAATATATATATATAATATACTATATAAATATATAAAAAACACACACACACTAACATTATTAACTATATACGTATTATAATTATATATAGTATATATACAGTATATATATACTATCTTATACACATATATATACTCATATATATATATACGCTAAATATAGAAATTCTATATATCGGTCGTCAAATTCCCTTGTTCCATGTGTTACTTATAATATCCCTAAGCAAACCACTTTTTTGAAGGCACTTTGGGTTTTGAACCCGCAACTTTCAAATGTCGGTCAACCAGGCGTATTAGCCACCGTGACCCTAATGAGGAGCTACGCAAGAGGAAGCCAAGATATATATATATATATACCAGAAGATAAGGTGACCGTCAATCTACCATGCACGTTTGAGCAGATATCTCACATACGACTCGTCAAGGTCCACGACAAAGCGAAGTATATAAGCAAGGATTCTCTTGTTATGTTGTAGTGTTATAGTAACATGCTATGTAAATAGCATCTTAGATATATATATATATATAATTATATAATATATATATAATAATTATATAGTATATATATATATATATATATTATATATATTATATAGATATAGTAATATATAAATAAAATATACTATTAAATATACATATAATCACCTAAGTATTCCCTTATTGAGAGGTGTGGGTAATTGTGAACCTAGAAATAACCAGGCATGTTACCGACCTGACCACGATGGTGCTAAAATGCGTGTTTAACCAATATAACACTCTCAAAAGTGGAATGCTTAGGGAATTTATATAATATATAATACATAAATTATATATACCTATTATATATATATGATATATCTTAGTATAATAAAAATATATATAAATATATAAATAATATATATATATAATATATAATATAAATATATATATATATATATAAATATAATTATTAATATATATATATAATATAATATCATATATATATATATTCCATATATATATATATATAATATTTTATTATATCTATAATAATATATTATATATAATATAAAACATGCTTTACATAGCAATGAATATAACCTAAGCTAACAATATGAAATCCCGAATTATAACTTCGCCTTCGTGTACCCTTCGACCAGAGCGTGAGCAGGAAGATACTGCCAAAGGTCGATATCAGATGACGGTACCCTTATTCTTCTGATGAAGTAATCTTTCAGGAAGTAAACGGTGCTTTTCCTTTTAGCTCATCGTGGTCAAGGTGTAACCAATGCCTGGTTTACCACATTGAAGGTGTGGATAATACAAACATTACTTGGATGATGGATTATATATATTATATATAGATATAATATATATATATATATAAAAAATTATATTATTATATATACATCATATATATATATATCACTATATTATATATAATATATATACTATATAATAATATAATAAATATAGTACTATATATATATATATATTATATATATATAAATATATATATACTATATATACCTATATATATATCCTTATATATATATATATATATTTGAATATGGTTGTGAATGTTACGACAAGAATAGAGAAACTTAAACTGTTTATGGAAGGTAGGACTTGGCGTAGGGACACCTCGATCCTTATATATTTGCTGAAACGCTGCTCAAAAATGCGTCCAATCCCTTTTAATCTCTTGGTGGGCAGTGGATATGTAGAGTAGGATGATGAAATTTTGATGAAGTTTTTAAAATTGATGTTTTTTTTATTAGCAGCATGCTTGACATTCCATTGCAGACAATACATGCAAAAAGAAAAAGAGTAAAACAATTAGTGAAGGCAATGGTGTAAGGATGGTAAGAATCAAATTGGATAAAATAATGTAATTACCTGAGAGGTTTTAAACATTTAGAATATTATAATGGCAAGGTATAAACATTTAACCTCAAAGCAACAATATTAATCAAGCTAATCTAAAATGCATAATAAACCGAGGGTTTTCAATAAGTTTTATTGAAACAAACTTTTAAGCACAAACATACATCTATACAATTAGCTCTTCAAAAAGCAGTGAAGTAAATTTATTCATTGAGAAGTGAACAGATAAGAAACTAGTTAGAGAGTATGATATATTAGAAATAAATGATCAGGTTGATATAGCAAAATAAGATAATATTAGAAGCTAAGCTTAGAAAGACAGTTTAAATTATTTTTCATTTAAAGATTTAAGACTAAATGATTACTTTTAATATTTAAATTAAGATAGTATGAGAGGGACTCTAAAAGTTAGTATGATAGTTTAAGAGAGAAGTATGAGAGAAGTTTAAGAAGTGCCTCTGTCAGTGCTCCAGGCTTTCACATTTTTTGGGATTCCCCCAACCCAATTGAAAGTATTGAGTCAAGCTCTGGAAAGTTATCAGAGAACCACTTCCTGAGCTTGGTAAGATGCCCTATAATTGGATTTTTGATGTCAATAAAAAAAATCTTCACAATCTTCCAGAAACATTTCACTTTAGAGAGGCAGCTATCTCAATTATGTTATGTACATTGTGGCTCCAATACAAAAGCTTAGATCTAAACTACAAATGTTGAAATCTTTTTCCTGTACAAAATGATATATTTTTTTTTGAGTCAGTGTACAGGACCCACCACTGCTCAAAGGGAAGCGGCCATACTGGGCTGAAAAATCAGCACTATGGGATGGCTCTCTCGAAGTGAATATGCTTTATAACATTTGATTTTATTTATTTATTTTTGAGTGACTGAATATTCATTTCACCATTGAAGCATATACATGAGAGAGCCATTCCATAGTGCTGATTTTTCAGCCCAGTATGGCCGCTTCCCTTTGAGCAGTGGTGGGTCCTGTACACTGACTCAAAAAAAAATATATCATTTTGTACAGGAAAAAGATTTCAACATTTGTAGTTTAGATCTAAGCTTTTGTATTGGAGCCACAATGTACATAACATAATTGAGATAGCTGCCTCTCTAAAGTGAAATGTTTCTGGAAGATTGTGAAGATTTTTTTTATTGACATCAAAAATCCAATTATAGGGCATCTTACCAAGCTCAGGAAGTGGTTCTCTGATAACTTTCCAGAGCTTGACTCAATACTTTCAATTGGGTTGGGGGAATCCCAAAAAATGTGAAAGCCTGGAGCACTGACAGAGGCACTTCTTAAACTTCTCTCATACTTCTCTCTTAAACTATCATACTAACTTTTAGAGTCCCTCTCATACTATCTTAATTTAAATATTAAAAGTAATCATTTAGTCTTAAATCTTTAAATGAAAAATAATTTAAACTGTCTTTCTAAGCTTAGCTTCTAATATTATCTTATTTTGCTATATCAACCTGATCATTTATTTCTAATATATCATACTCTCTAACTAGTTTCTTATCTGTTCACTTCTCAATGAATAAATTTACTTCACTGCTTTTTGAAGAGCTAATTGTATAGATGTATGTTTGTGCTTAAAAGTTTGTTTCAATAAAACTTATTGAAAACCCTCGGTTTATTATGCATTTTAGATTAGCTTGATTAATATTGTTGCTTTGAGGTTAAATGTTTATACCTTGCTTATAATATTCTAAATGTTTAAAACCTCTCAGGTAATTACATTATTTTATCCAATTTGATTCTTACCATCCTTACACCATTGCCTCCACTAATTGTTTTACTCTTTTTCTTTTTGCATGTATTGTCTGCAATGGAATGTCAAGCATGCTGCTTTTAAAAAAATCAATTTTAAAAACTATCATCAAAATCATCATCCTCTACTCTACATTCACTCCCAACCAAGAAGATAAAAGGGGGAATTGGATCGCATTTTTGAGCAGTCGTTTCAGCAAATTATAAGGATACGATGGTGTCCCTACGGCCAGTCCTAGCCTTCCATAAACAGTAAGTTTCTCTATTCTTGTCATAAACATCTCAACCATTATCAAATATATAAGTATATATAAATATAATATGAATATATAATATATATATGTATTATATATATATATATATATATAATATAATATATATATAATCATATATATATTAGTATATGATATATAGTTATATAATCTATAAATATTATATATATATATAGTATATATAATATTATATATATTATATATATTTATATAGTCTATATATAGTATTAATATCCCTAAGCATTCCACTTATTGAGAGGTTTGGGTTTTGAACCCACACCTTCAATGTTGGTAAACCAGGCATGTTAACACCTGACCACGATGAGCTAAAAGGAAAGCCACCGTTTACTTCTGAAAGATTATTCTCAAGAAAATAAGGTACCGTATCTGATAGTCACTCTGGCAGATCTTCCTGCTCACACTCGGGTCAAGGGTCACACGAAGCGAAAGTATAATTCGGGATTCATATTGTAGCTATGTATAGTATTCATGCTATGTAATAAGCATGTTTTATATTATATATATATATATATATATTACATAATATGAATATATACATAATAATATAAGTATATATAATTAATATTATATATAAAATATATATAATAGTATATATATATATATATATATAATAATATATAGTATCATATATATATATATATATATATATATAATATATATATATTATATATATATATAGTATATATATACTATATATATATATCTGACATATATAATATCGCCTAAGCACCACTTATTGAGAGGTTTGGGTTTTGAACCCGCACCTTCAATGTTGGTAAACCAGGCAATTTAAGCCCATCGTGTCAGGTGGTAAGCAGCTGGTTACCAACATTGGAAGGTGCAGGTTCAAAACCAACTCTCAATAGTTGGAATACTTAGGGAATATATTCTATATATACTATATATAATAATATATATAAATATAATATTTATATATATATATATATATATATATATATATATATATATATATATATATATATATATATATATATATATCTAAGATGCATATTACATAGCATGAATACTATACATACAAACATACAATATGAATCTTGAATTATACTTTCGCTTTGTGTGACCCTTGACCCGAGTGTGAGTGTGGATATCTGCCAAAGGTGACTGTTAGATTGACGGTACCTTTATTCCTTCTGGGAGAAGTAATCTCTTCAGATAGTAACGGGCTTTCCTTTTAGCTCATCATGGTCAGGTGGTAATACGCCTGGTTTACCGACATTGAAAGTGCGGGTTCAAAACCCAAACCTCTCAAAAAGTGGAATGCTTAGGGATATTATATAATATAGCATATGGAACATGCGTGATTAATATGATATAATAATATGATATTATAATATTAAATTATATTATATACATATTATATATTATATATATATATATATATATAAAATATATATAATATTATATATTATATCTATAATTATATATATATAATATATATAGTATTATTATATATATATATAATATATAGATTATATAATATATATATTCTTGAGTATATACATAATGATAATAATGTAGTATAATTGTGAGATTTTTCTTTATTTTTGCTGAAAGATAATTTTAACACACCTTGTATTTTTTTATATTTAAAATGCATTTGATATAGAAATTTATGGGAATTAATATTCATTATAAACTACTTAGCCTACATTAATTTTTATATAATTATGTAATACATTTTTTCTTTAATCAGTGTAATTTACTATCTATAAGTATTCAAAATAGTATTTAGATAAAACAATGCAATTGTAGAAGGTGAACTGAAACATGGTTTTTCTTCAAATGAAAATACAATACAAATCAATACAGTCCTTAAAAAATATCTGAAATTGACATTTTATGGATAGAAGCAAAATTTCATTTCGCTTTTTTTTATTTGGTGCCAATCTGCGGAAAATTAGGAAAGTTCACTCATTTCCAATTTGGGGGCAAAGCCCAGAAACTCTGTAGGTCATAATCGAAATGTGTCCTTAAAGGAGGTATATAAACCCAATAGATCTATTGAAGTTCTGTAACTCATTGAAGTATCTACACCGAAAATTTCATAAAAATCATATGATAGTAAAAAAGGGAACAAATTTTCATTTATACAATATTTTGAGTTTAAATAGATTTACAAAAGTTGCAAATTTTACAGTTTAAGTAAAAAATGAAAGATTCCTAATAACTTCTTGTTTATTACAGTAATTTATTGCTTTCTAAAATTTGATGGAATGAATATTAATGAATAAATATATTAGCAAAATTTGTACAAAAAAAAGTACATCACATTTTTTCAGGTGAAAGTCTATTCCTTCTTGAGCTGTAGATGTTGCCAGCTTGCCTGAGCTTAGTTAAACATGCTCTTACTGAAAACTGTAAGCATATTCTTGCATGGTAAAAGATAAGATGCTTCTTACGGTTCTTAAATATAAGATACTTGTGGCTATACTTATATCCAACATTAGAGTAGGTATTTTTTTTATATTATTTATTTTTCTATTAGTTTTATTATTTTAAAAAGTTTATTTCTTTTTTACTACAGCGGCCAGATGTATCGGGGAGTTGAACTTCGCCATTCCACACCCTTGCGTGCCCTCGTATCACAAAGGGTGCCTTGCTCTCACAATGAAATATTCGCGTGATATTAAAAACCCAGACTTGTCGTTGTGGTCCTCTTTCTTTCCACTGTATTTATCTTCCCCTCATTAAGTCAGTTCTCGCACTCACCTAAGATTTGCGCTAAGATACGGGCTTGGTGGGTTTTCTGTTTTAATTTCTGCCCTTCCCTGTGAATAGGGTCCAGCCCGTGAGTGGAGGTTAACTGTAAAAAATGAAAACTTTCATTATATATATATATATATATATTATATATCTATATATATATATAAATATATATATATATATATATATATATATACTATATATATATATATATATATAATATATATATATATATATATATAATATATATATAATTATAATTTATATATATATAATACATATATATATATATAATATATAATATATAAATATATAATATATATATATATATATATATATATTATAATATATATATATATATATATATATATATATATAATATATATATATATATATATATATATATATATATATATATATATATATATATATATATATATATATATATATATATCATCGTCACCCACCTTCTCTCCCAAAGACTGGGGGATAAGGTGCGTAACATACACTGGAAACAGAAAAGTAGTAGGAGAGTATGAAGCAAGTTGAAAAGAAAGACCAGCCTTATCGCCAACTTTATACCTTATAGTGAGAACTCGTCGCAGTCATAAAATCCAACCCTAGACTTCACGGGACGCGACGAACTCGCCCACTATGATACATCTCATCATATGAGGTTCATCCTTGTGCCCAGGTGGGCCACAACCATACCCCCTCAAAAACCCCGCCATACACTCATATTATGCACCTTTCTTCTAGCCTCTGCCAAACTCGCATTTCTCTCCTTCAGACATTTGTTTACTGACTCAATCCACTTTTTCTTCGGTATCCCAGCCGGTCGGTTCCCAACACACTCACCACCGACTATCATTCATCCTTTCCACATGACCAAACCATCTCAGCATACTTTCATTTATTCTCTCGTTTACCCCTTTCATCACACCACACAACTCTCTAATACGTTCATTCCTTATTTTATCAATTCTTCTCACACCTAGCACGTCCCTAAGATTGTCCATCTGAACACATTGAACTTTAGATCTATACTTCTTATTCCAGACCATAGTCTCACTACTATACAATAACACAGGTAACAACATACCCTCATGTAAGACCCTAGTGCACTCAAGACTTAGTCCCTTTACATTCACCAACGATTTAATTGCACCAGCACCTTCCTGCCATCCACAACTTTCCTACTACACTCTGCATCATCCGTTCCCTTCTCATCCAACATATACCCTAAATATTTAAAGTCAGACACTTGTTCCAGCTGCTCATCATCTAACATAACTTCACACTGAGGGTTGTCCTCACTCACAACCATAACCTTACTCTTATATACGTTTACTCTCAAGCCCCTCCAAATCATTCGCATATAATAGGTAGGGCACCCTCCATTCGTCTCCATTCTCCATCATTCTAACACCAATTTCGGTTCACACTTTCTGGAAAGTCAGGGAAGGTCAGGGAAAGTCAGGGAAAAAAAAATTGGTCAGGGAAAGTCAGGGAAATGTTTTAAGATATGCTGAAAGTCAGGGAAATTCCCTGAAATTCCAAAAAAGTCAGAAATTTTTAAATTTCAACATATGAAATAATGATCCATGGACCAAATTGCATATTTTATTATATATTTTTTTCCTTACGTATAATTGTGAATGAGAGATTATTTCTGATAAGTGATGAAAAGGATGGGCGAGGAATGACATTCATAAATAATCTATCCTGTTTTCTGTTAATATTTTAGTTCCTATTCCTACTATCTTCCTATTCTGTTCGAGAGTTGTTCCAAATTCCATCCTTTTGATTGAAGGTGATTGTGTATGGATGTGTTTTAGACTGTATGACTTATGACCTTAATCTGTTTATATCATTTTCTTTTTAGGGATTTTATACTTTTTAAGGTGTTTTTTTTTTTTTTTTGAGGTTTGAAGAATGATTTTTGGATTTTTCTGCAGTTGAAGGTATTTATTATTTATTTATAAAATGATTTCAAACAAAAAAACTAACTTTAACGACCAGTGGTTGGACGTCAAACTGAACCCACAGTTTATCAGGTGGTTGGGTAAAGGACTTGATAGTTCCAAGGCATACTGTAAAGTATGTAAAAAGAAGTTTGATCTATCTAACATGGGACTCCAAGCCGAAGTTTCACATTCAAGAATGGAAACTCATTTGAATTTAATCAAAACTCAGCAGGACCAGCCATCATTGAAAAACTTTTTCGTTACGTGTTCTAATAATACAAATACCGTATTAGTGAAAGTGTGTGCACTGAAAATTATGCCATTCCATCAACTTCTAATCAACTCACCGATTGTAAATGACTCCTGATGTTCTACTTTAATAACCAACCGAAAATCAGTTTATCAACTCAGTTTCATCTTTTTGCATTAAAGATGATGTTACAAGATCTGAAATACTATGGGCATTAAAGGTGGTGGATGATAAAATGTCTTTAAACTCGTGTGCAGATATAGGGGAAACATTTAAAATTAATGTTTCCGATAGTCGGTAGCTTCAATTTTAAAATGGGGCCGATGAAATTTAAAATATGTGATGTAACTATGGACCTGCTCCCTATATTTCTAGAAAGCAAAAGCACAAAACACTCTACTTTGCAGTGAAGCTCATTCTCCCCTTGAATTAAAATTCAAAATATTTTGGATGGTGATTGTCTTTCTAAGAGACTGATTAGTTTTTTTCTTCTATAGTACCGGGGAATCAAATGTTATGGGAAATTGTGGCAAATTATTAAATTTAGGACTGATATTTTCGCATGGAAATGCGACAGTGAGAAGGAGGGTTTTCTATAAATTAGCCAATTTTAGTGGAGAATCTGAAAGAACATAGTCTGATTCCTCAAACAGTCCACAATGCTATAAGATCTCATAAAAGTTCATAAAGTTCCTATCACTCAATAAAGTGTTGACAAATGTAAGAGCTCCCCATAGGAGATATGAAGAACACATCTCAAAGAGTCAAAACAAAACCAAGAAGAAGAAGAGAATAAAAAGGTTGAAAAAAGAAATTATCAGCACGATCTATAAAATTCGAAGAGGCGAGAAGATGTCAAAACTGAAAGCTTTGACATGAAGACAACGCTATGAAAATCAAATTTCAGATGCTATGAAGAAGAAATAAGTTACCTATCTCCCCATTTCAGAAGCTTTTGTGATTACAGTGGACGTTAGTCACCCTAGTCCATTAATGTAAGCTTTTAATTTATTTCTTTTTTGTATAAAAATAAAACTTTACTTTTGAAAAAATAAGAAAGGAGTGCGTTGGACGGCTATGAGGAAGGTATAGGCTGATTCAAAAAAATAAATATTTTTAAAATTCATCCATGATGATCGAATCATTCTAGAAGTAAATTTTCAATAATTTAATGTATGGACTGAGTAAATAGGCTGCAATATGAATAATAGATATTTTTATACGGCAAAAGTAACCGAACATGCTGGTCAGGGAAAATTTGCAAATTTGGTCAGGGAAGGTCAGGGAAAGTCAGGTAAATCAAATTCAAAATTTCAGTGTGAACCCTGCATTTCCTGCCACCAACCACCTCGAATTCTTTCATAACCCCATCCATATACAAATTGACTAACCAACGGAGACATAAACACAACCTCCTCATTTTTCTACGCTATTAATTTAAACAAATACTTTTGACACCAAATTATTCTTACACATGCCTCACTATCGTCATACAAACTTTTGATTCCATTCAAAAGCCTACCACTAACACCTGCCATAGAGCTTCCATATTAACCCTATCATACTCCTGTTGCAAATCCATAAAACCTAAATACAATTCATTCTTCTTCTCCCTCATTTCTCAATCATCATTTGCTTCAATGTAAAGAATTTGATCCACACATCCTCTACCACCCTAAACGCACCTTGTTCTCACCAATCAGTCCTTCAGTCACTCGACGCACTCTTTTCGACCAAATACCAAGCATATATCTTCCCTACACACTCACACAATAAACGAATGTCCCTATAATTTCTACAGTTCACTTTATCTCTTTTACCCTTATATAAGGGTACTATTACTGCTCTCCTCCAATCCCTCGGAACTATACTCTCCATAAACGCTTTATTACACAACTTCCAAATACAATCACATCACCATCCTTCGCTACGTTCTTGATCATTTCACCAGTAATTTCATCTATTCCTGCAGATTTGCCATTCTTCAACTTTCTCACTCTACCCATTACCTCCTCCTTGCTAATGACCTCATCCCCAAAATACCTATTCCTTCTTGCACCATCAAACCCACAACATTCACCATTCACCTCATTACTGCCAATATTATACAGATTTTCGAAGTGTTCTTTCCACACTCTCCTCACATCCATTTCATCAGTTACAAAAGCACCATCCCTATTCATTATTCTAAGCAGGTTCCCCTTATTCTCATTCTTAACCTTTCGCGCTTCCTTCCAGAAGAGCTTCCTATTCCCTTGTAAGTCCCCATTCATCCTCCTTCCAAACTGTTCATTTACCTCTTCTTTTCTCCTACGTATGCACCTTTTAGTATTTCTTTTTTCCTCCTTATATAATTCCAAGCATCTTTCTTTTGAAACTTCATTTGCTTTTAGTACATTCAACCATGCTTTTTTTTTTTTTTTACTTTTAACCGCTTGTATCACCTCTTAATTCCAACTCCCTTTTAACATTCTTGTTCCTCTTTAGCACATCCACGCCTTATTTTGCACTGCAGACAATCTGCTTCCTTTCGTTGCTCCCAGATGGTTCAGTTTCAACTTTCATTATTCAACTATTTTACTTGCGAGCGCTCTTACATACTTATCCTTATTACCTTGTTCACTTAACTTCTCACTCTTAATTCTACCCACTTCCTTCCGTATCACCTTCCTCTCCATCCAAGCCCCCACTAACTTAATTTTACATATAACAACATAATGATCCGATAATCCCATTCCTAAACCCCTCACTGATTTAACATCCAACACATACTTCAACATCTCCTTCTTCACCAACACAAAATCAATCATGCTCTTAACTTCGAAACCATCTCTACCTACACCAACTCTAGTTTACTTATGGATACTCTTGTGTTTAAAGAAAGTATTACTTACACACATACCTCTCTTCTCACAGAAATCAATCACCTTCCTTTCATTCTCATTTTCTCCCGACACTCCAAAACCACCTGTTATACTATCCCTTTTTTGATCACCTACCCAACCATTCAGGTCCCCCAACACTATCAATCTGAAGCTCCTACTCACCCCATCCAAAACATCATTGAGATTATCCCAAAAAATCGTACTCTCTTCAACGTTTCCCTCAGATGGACCGTACGTCACAACCACACATACCTTGACCTTTTCAAACTTAAATTTAACCATTAGAATTCTAGGACACTCGCACACAAAGTATACCATAGCTCTTTACCACAAGTAACTCATCAAAATTGCAACTCCTTCTCTCCCCCTCTCCTTTTCCACACCAGCACACACACATTTCACACCACACCACTCGTTTTCACCTTTTCTTTTTATCTTTGTTTCAGTCACAGCGAGCAAACCAAATTTGCCCTTTCTAAATACATCCATCACCTCTCTCCTCTTCTCCTCAACATTTATTCCTCTGACATTCCATGTACCCTTACGATTCATACAATTTCGCCGAAAATTAGAAGGATGTTTACGGTGATCACGACGATCTCCGAGGCATGCATCAGCATTCATAGCAAGAGATAGGTGGTAGTGGGCAGCCAACCCAACTACCACCGTCCCTTATTCGCCTTCTACGACACGCAGGACATACAATGTGGGCAATTCTTTCTACCCCACACATAGGGATATGAGTAGTAGGGATGTCTGTAAGGTGTTGTCTAGAAGAGGTGTGTGTACTTTAAGTATGTTTATATATGTGGATAAATGGTGGTCAGTAATATGTTGCCTGGAGGATGAGTGTGTAAAGAATATGAACTCAAAAGAGAAAGGCGCACCATTAAAAATGGAAGGTAATTTCAACGCTTCGAGTATGTGTGTACACTCTCTCTCTCTCTCTCTCTCTCTCTCTCTCTCTCTCTCTCTCTCTCTCTCTCTCCTCTTCTCTTCTCCTCTCTCTCCTCTCTCTCTCTCCTCTCTCTCTCTCTCTCTCTCTCTTCTCTCTCTCTCTCCTCTCTCTCTCTCTCCTTCTCTCTCTCTTCTTTCTCTCTCTCGTCTCTCTTCTCTCTCTCTCGTCTCTCTCTCTTCTCTCTCCGCTCTCTCTCTCTCCTCTCTCTCTCTCTCTCTCTCTCTCTCTCTCTCTTCTCTCTCTCTCTCTCTCTCTCTCTCTCTCTCTCTCTCTCTCTCTCTCTCTCTCTCTCTCTCTCTCTCTCTCTCTCTCTCTCTCTCTCTCTCTCTCTCTTTTTCTTCTCTTTTTTTTTTTTTTCTCTTTCTCTTTTCTCTTCTTCTTTCTTCTTTCTTCTTTCTCTTCTCTCTCTCTCTCCTCTCTTCTCTCTCTCTCTCTCTCTCCTCTCTCTCTCTCTCTCCTCTCTCTCTCCTCTCTTCTCTCTCATAATATATATATATATATATATAATCAATATAAATATATACTATATATATATAATATAATATATATATATATATATATATATATATAATATATATACTATAAATATATAATATATATATATATATATATATATATATATATATATATATATATATATATATATATAAAACCACAATTAAATATAAAATATTTTTAAAAAAAAATTTTTTTTTTTCTTTATCAGAAATCTTGGACGTAGGACAAATATGAAGAAAAAAAAACAGAAAATAGGATAGATCACATATGTTGAAGATTTTTTGATCATAGACAAGCATGTCAAGCCATTTTCATTAAAATTTTTTAATTTAATTATTTTAAAGATACTACTATTACATACTGAATTTTATTTTTCTCTCTTAGCTTCCTCTACCCTAAATTTGGTAAATTTGGAGCATGAGGTAATTCGAAAGGAAAGCTACCCTCTAATTCCTATAATCCTCTTTCACTTTCCCATTATGAGTTTTATGCATTATTTCTGAGGTATATTTTTTTGTAGATTTTAGCAAATATAAGGAAGATCAGCCAAAAAGAATACTTTACAGTTTTCAAACTTGAAAAATAGTTGTTGAGAACTGTCACTCAAATATTTGAAAAAAGAGAAAAAATTATATCTGATATGTTGTTATACCTGCTGCATTTTGGTCAGCATTCTTCAGTTATTTCAATAAATTAAATACAAGGAGATTCATAAGTTTCTAGCAGAAGATATATTAGATAAATAAAATGGTACAGACTATTTCCAGTTCGATTTGAAAGTTATCATTTCCACAAAGGCACTCTTGGCTAACAAAGTGCTTCTCTGCTAATGGCCATAATCTGTAAATCCATACATTGGTCCTGGCCAATATTATAATCTAAATGCAGATCTAAATTTAAATCTAATCTAAGTTATGAAATGCTGAATGCGCTCGGACTAACCGTGAAAAGCATAAATTTTATAGATCATACAAGAGTAAATCTTGACAATCTAATTCGATCCTCTTTATCTCGTTGTATAAACAGAAATACTAGGAAACTATTTTAAAACTTAAATTTCCACAACTCTGCAACAGAAGTAATCCTAAGGACTAATATCAATCATTTGTATTTGTAGGATTGTACTTATTTAGTAATTTATTATATAATTATTATTATTATTAGTCACTATTTATTTTTCGTAGCTCGGTTAAGTTTTAGTTTATAATTTTCGACTCGTTCTGGAAAAATTGTAATAAAGTATAGTTTAATTGGTCTAGTTAATGTCCTGTGCCTGTAAGTTGTTTGCTGATCTTTGTCGTTCTTAAACATGAATAAAAACTTGTTAAAAGTTATTGTTCAGTGTAATCAGGGTTGGCACGATTGGGGACAACTGGGTTGTCCCCAATGGGTTTTTTCAATAAAGCCCACCTTGAAAAAACCCACCACTGGGTTTTATCTGGATTTGATAAAAAATAAGGTAAAAATGAAGGATGAAATTCAACTGAGACTGAAGGCTAATTAATTGAAAGATAGTAATATCTTATGTTTAATTTCTTTATTGTTAATTTCAACTTTCTTAATCCTAGTTTACTAGTTAAATGCTCTTTTTATTGTTATTATTATTATTATTATTTATTAGCAGTAACATTGCTCACTACAGACAAAAAGGGAGCCCTAAGATGAAGCTCTGTGGCAAAGACATCCCACACTCAAAAATATCCACTATACTAGGTGACAAGGTGTTACTTTCGAAACCCACATAGTGACAATGACCTTTGCTAATTGCTGACACGATTGACAGTGACAACATACCAACAAAACTTAAAAAACTGGAAATGCCTGTAAATTTTAATGCACTAGTGGCTACACCAAATTGGTCGCAAAAAGAAACTTAAATAATAAAAATATAAAAAATTTTACTAAAACACTTTAAAACATATATATATATATATATATATATATATATATATATATATATATATATATATATATATATATATATATATATATATATATATATATATATATATATATATATATATATATATATATAAATAATTATATTATTCTTTTCTTTCTATCTTCCTTCTATTTTCCCAGCAATGGGAAGTAGGCTGGTGACGAGCATCGAAAGAAGCAGTGAGAAGAACTGACATAAGTCGAAAAAGAAAGCCCAGCCTTACCGCCTCCCTCAGTACCAGTATTAAATTAGTGAGAACTCATTGCAGTCAGAAAATCCACCCTAAAGCTTCCATGGGACAGCGATGAACCCTCACTATGGTAGATCGTCAATGTAAGGGTTCATCCCCTTGGCCCAGGTGGCCACAACCAGACCTGGTGACAAAATCCCACCATTCACTCCTGTGTATACACCTTTTCTTCTCGCCTCTCCAAACTCACAATTTCTCTCCTTCAAACATTCGTTTAATGCTCAATCCACTTTTTCTTCGGTCTCCCAATCCCGGTCGGTTCCCAACACACTCGCCCCTATACATCCGCTTAACCACCGACCCTCATTCATCCTTTCCAATATGACCAAACCATCTTCACATACCCTTCATTTATTACTTCTCATTTCCCTTTCTTCACAGCCACGACAACTCTCTAATAAGTTCATTCTCATTATCAATTTCTCTCACACCTAGCACACCCTAAAGATTGTCCATCTGACACATTGAACTTTAGATCTATACTTTTATTCAGACCCATAGTCTTCAGCTACTCATACCAATAACACCCGGTACAACCAATACCCCCTCTATTGTTAGACCAAGCACATCTCAAGACTTAGTCCCTTTACATATTCACCAACGATTTAAATTGCACCAGCCTTCCTGCCATTCACAAACTTTCCCTACCTACCTCTGCATCGTCGCGTCCCTTCTCATCCAACCATATATCCCAAATATTTAAAACTCAGACACTTGTTCCAGTTCCTCACCATCCAACATAACTTTCACCTATTAGGAGTGTCCTCACTTCACAACCATATTATAATACTCTTATCTCCACGTTTACTTTCAAGCCCCTCCTTTACACACCCTGCCAATCTATCTACCCAATTCCTTCTCGAACTCATCTAGACTTCGCCATCACAGAACCAAATCAATCCGCATATCGCAAAAACGCGATGGTTCAATCCCGGAGGAAGGCCCAGTAATTCTTTACTTCCCCACTGTTTAAATTAAATATTATATATATATATATATATATATATTATATATATTATATATTTATATATAATATAATTATATATATATATATATAATATATATATATTATATATATATATATATATATATATATATATATATATATATATATATATATATATATATATATATATATATATATATATTTTTTTATTTTTTATATATATATATATATATATTATATATATAATATATATATATATATATATATATATTATATATATATATTTCTTCTCCTTTTAATTCCCACAGAAGTGGTTAATTATTTGCATTGCTGATCATATTAAAAGTTTTTGAATTAATCTGTCATGACACAAAGTTTGATTTCTAAATTTCCATCTTTCGATATCTAACTTTTTTGCTGATTTTTTTTCTGGACGCCCTCCTTTACCAGCCGTTCTAGAAAGTCACCATTGGTCTCTTAAATCTATTAATAGGGGTACTCCTCGGAGTTCAAATCTATTCAGTATTATTCTCCTACTTTTTGTTAATGATCTATCTACTAGTAAGTTAACTACTACATTACATTACCCTACATTACGTTTTTCATTTTCAAAAACAAACACACTTAACAGATAATAGCTGATGCTAAGAGGATGTCTTGGAACGACTGATCTCTTATGTTTATGGAATTTATAGCTTGCTCAGAGAAAAGGTAGTTATTAATATCGCGGTAATTAATCCTTTTCATCTATTTACTCGACCTAGTTACACACACACACACGCTCTCTTAGGTTGGCTCACGCGCTTCAAAATAACTCTCACTTCCCATTGCTTGCTCTGGACAGGAGTGTCATCCGCCCTTGTATGGAGTACGCATATAATGTTAGCATTTCCACTCGGATATTTTCATTTAAAGGTTAGAGTCTGGGCCCTTGTCTTATCAACTCTCCCTCTCTCACAGATTTTCTACAATATCTTTGTCCAATAACTGGTGCAGCACTTTTATTATGTTATCTGTATTACAACGGAAACTGCTCTTCTAAACTCTCGTTGTACTTCTTCCTTTGCTCATGTAAATTGTGCTAATACACACAAAACTTACTTTTTCTGTACAATTTTCCGATCCAAAGCATAACCCGTTTTTACCTTTACATACTGGAAGATATATATAGCGATACGTGGTTGGAATATTTCTAAAATTATCTTATGGTAAGAAATCTTTAACTTGGTTTCAATGTACAGGTTAATTCTTAAAAAATGAGTGAATTTTGAAATGTTTTTAAAATCCGTTGAAATAAAAACTTCATAGCTTGCTATTTAAATATATATTTATTTTTGAAAACTTCTCTTTATGCTTTCAATGTTGAATTAATTATAACCATTCAATCACAGCAGATACGAAAGTTACTCCCCTTATCGAGTGTTGAATTGATTGTCAATATTTGAACATTTTCCCAACCGGCATTTTTTTTGCTAAGGAATTTTAATTTTTTTTACCATTATTCATTAATGACTTGCTTAATTTCAGTTTGAATTGGTTTTAACATTATAAATTTACTATTAATGTATGTTTAAAGTTAACTTCCTTGCTTAACAAAATGGCATATTTTACAGTATTAAACCAAAAGCGAACCACCGAATTGTTATTTTATATAAATCTTTAACTAATTTCTTGAGCAGGAAATATGAAACAAATTCAATTTCTAGAACAGGAATTATGACCAGATCATTGAATTATAAAAATTTCAGTTAAAAAAAAAAAAAAAAAAAAACAGGCAGAAAATTGGATGCAGAAGATTTGCAATGCAAGAAGTTCTCGAGTGAAATACGAAGTCAGTCGATATAATAATTTTGTAAGAGACAGGATGATTCCTGAGTGTGTGTGTTCCTTGTAGTCTCGATTCTAATCTGATTTTAAGATTGAGCTTTCAATTACTTTTACTCGTAAACTTGTATGTCGTTTGGATTATAGTAAATAGTTTCACATTTGTATTGAAAAAATAATTTTCAAGGTAATTTATATGTCGAGCTTTATAATCGAGGTTTAATTGTTAATTTTACGAAAAATTATTTAAAATAGTTTTGACAGTTTTTTTTTAGTTTGAATAATAAGTTATAATGAATAATAATGCTTTTGAATGGAATCATAAGTATAAATGTCGATAGTAAATCGTATGTAAGAATTAATAAAGCAGGTAGCGAATGGTTTAATATAAATAGTTGAGTGAGTCGGGGATGTTATGTTATCAGGACTATTTAATTTTATATGGATGGGATGACAAAAATTAAAAGGTAGGGGGGTGTAAGTCTGATGGGCAATTGTTTTTTGAACGCTGATGATTTAGTTTTGTGGTTGAATTTAAAGAAATATTGAGGGCTTTGGCAGGGTGCGTAAAAGGAAGGGTTTGAAAGTCGATGTTGATGAGAGTAAGGTGATGGTAGTGAGGAGAGTCATGGTGTGAAATCATATTGAATGATGAATAATTGGAATAAGTATTCGAGTTTAAATATTTAAGCTTTAAGTTGGATGAAAAGGGAACGGATGATGCAGAATGTAGTAGACAAGTTGTAAATGGTTGAAAGGTGTCTGGTGCAATTAAATCCTTGGTAAATGTAGAGGGTCTGTCTGGAGTGCGCTAGGGTTCTTCATGAGGGTATGTTATTCCCGGTGTTAATGTGTGTTATCGAAACTAGTTTGTGGAATAAGAGGTAGAAATGTAACATGCAGTCTGTTCAGATGAATAATCTTATGGGCGTGTTAGGTGTGAGAAGTGAAAAATGAATGAGCATGTTAGGAAGCTGTGTGGTGTGAGAGTATATTAAGAAGGTTTGGTAATATGGAAGAGATTGATGATGGTTGGTTAAGTGGATGTATAGAGGTGAGTGTGTTGTGAATCGACCGGCTGGGATAATTAAGGAAAAATGGATTGAGATGGTGTGTCTGAAGGAAAGAATTGTTAATTTGGTTCAAGTGAGAAGAATGGTTCATAGTAGTAATGAATGGTAGCTTTGTGAGGAGGACATAATTGTAGGATTGGGACATGGAATGAACCCTAACGTGAACGAGACACCATATTCTCGGGTCTGTCGTAGGGTTGTGAGACCCTAGGTTGGATTTTTGTCTGTGAAGGACTCGAACTTATTAAGGATCATGTTTTTCTATTAAACTTGTTTCCCGTATATATTACAAACTCTACAATCATCTGGGGACATATAGAGAGAATAAAGAAGGAATAATGAAAATAGCTGAAACTATTTATTGTCATTATAATATGCTTCAATTTCACTACAACCAAAATGGTTTAAATTTTAATAGCCCATTTCATTGTAATATAACATATTATGGAAAACAGTTTATAGTTGTCATTTGACATTTTTGGTTAAAATTTCGTTTCAAACTTTATAGAAGAGTTTCATCGAACATGGTTGGGTGGTCGTTTCTTTAACTGTTTTTTCCTAGACGATTCTGATTCAATACTGGAAATCTAAAGGCTAATCTTTTTAAATATACTTAAAGTAATAACGCAGCTCTCAAATTATATAATATATTTATATATATATATATATATATATTAGTATATATATACTATATATATATAATATATATAATAATATATGATATATAAATAAATATATATATAATAATATATATATATATATTATAAAATATGAAAAAAGGCATCAATTTCTCATACATAGCTAGGCGAAAAAGGCATCAATGTTTCAACCAATTTAAGCATCTGTTACATTTCTTCGTGCGGAAGCTATAGCTAAAACTTGTGAACGTTCTTAGTCAATGTCAACTCTCTCTCTACGTGAATACCCCGTCTTTGTGACGTATGTGGTTTCAATTTTTTTAATTGAGCATACAAGTAGATTTTTTTTTATAACTATGGTAATATAACCCTCCCAAAAGAACTTTGGATTTAGGAAAGAAACGAAATCAAATGGTGATGATGGGAAGAAATCAACATTCAAGAGGAGGAACCACGGTACATAAAACGAGTGCAAATTAAGCTATAAATTGGACAACTTTATTCATCAAAGTGGCTCTAACGGCATCATTTCTCATATTTCATTTTGTTCCATATGAATTATTGTTTTGTAATTTTAAGTTAATTTTATGTGAAATAAAATATTTTGTACACAATAATGACCTTTAAATTAAGTATAACTGTGACATTTCAAGAAATTTTTTATTTTAATTTTACTAATTGCATCATCAATTGAAAAATTTTGGACTAGCTATTTTAACCAATTAATTTGAAATCAAAAATGACAGCCAATGAAAATTAAGAATCCGTCAGAAAGCGACATTTGGCATAATATTAATTTAACCAATCGGATATAAGATAACATATTTAAATATATTTATTTTTTGTGTTCTAAATTACGCTATTTTTAATGTGTTTAATTAAATTAATTAAATAAAGAATTTTTTAAAAATTAATCGTTGCTAAATATTCAAGTTAAGTAATGAAAAGAATTTTCTATACCAAACAAATTGAAAGATCACAGCTTAATTAATAAGTAACCACGCTGTCAATCCTTTGATTTTGTTCACGCTAGGCCCTAGCCACCAAGCCACAAATAGCTTAAGAGTCGTTCGCTTGTGTGATTAATTAATTGTGATTTTTTTTTGTAAAATTTTGACGTGGTGGTTGTATTCTAATTATTTCTAATAATTTCATTTTTCTTTTAATTAAAAAAAGTAAAAAGAATATTTTCAATATAAGAAAATACTTATATTTGAGAGTATAGATACATTAAGAATATAGAGACAGTAAAAAGCCACATGGGCCTATCGAGTCTGTCAGTACCCATTCCCCCAAAACATGCTCATGGCAATCCAAAAGCACCCTATGGGCTTGTATTTGTTGTAACTACAAATCCACTCATATTTGGCTAGTCAAAACTAATGATGATATAAATATGATACCCAAACCATCCACATGCATTAATAACTAAGTTATGGTCACACATGCCATCTAACATTAATAACTACTGTAACTAAAAACCCGCCAACCCATCCATAAACGAATCTAACCCGTTGTCTTAAATGTCGCAATCGAGTCACTCAACAACCTCCTCTGCCAGACTATTCCAAAATTTAACAACCTATTACTGAATGAATGCTTCTTATATCAAGATGGCATGCGTTCTCTTAATTTTCTTATTAGCCGCCTTGTCAACCTTCCCCCTGTTCTGCTATGAAAATTTATTGGTCCTGCTGTAATTATCAATAGATTAAATATTTTGTAGACTTGTACTCATGTCCCTCTGAGAATATCGCCCTTCTAAGCAGAAATACATTCCTAAACAATCAGCATCTCCCTAGCTCTTACCCTCAAACCCAGAAAATCATCCTGTTGCTGCTGCTAGTTGCCCTCTCTAGCATATCTAAGTCTTCTTTAAATAGGGCCCACACTTGTGCACAATACTCTATTCTTTTTCTTGGTCGACAGACTCAAGCCAATCCCAACTTCCATATTTTAAGTATAATCTTGTGTCTGTCAAGCGTATGCCTTCTCAACACTATACTATGGGCCATGCCAGTTCAGGTATGATAAGATTTGGTTAATTCTACATAGATTGGTCTCTGGTATATTACCAAAACTTAGTTATAACCGTGAACTAGAATAGCCTGAGAAAGGACCTAACCTTGAGGATCAAAAATGAAAGGAATATTTGATTTTACACAAATATATATAGTAATATATATATATAATATATAATAATATATATATATTATATATATATATATATATATAATTATATATATATATATATATATAATATATATATATATAATATATATATATATATAATAATATAATAATGAGGCCTATCGTATATGTTATTTAAGAATAAGATTTCCTTAACTACTATTTTATGAATAGGGTATTTATATCATAATAAATTGAAAATAATGAAAATGACTATTTTTCAAAAACAGAAATATTTTATATATTTGAAAGTAAAGAGACATTAAAGCCACATGGGTCAAGTGGACACTGTCCGAGTCAACTAGAGTAAACTAGAACCGCAAACACGCCACTAGCTATGCAATCGAGAGGGAAGAGAGTGTTCAAATCTTTTTTTTTTTTTCTTAGTTATAACATATATCTGACATTTTCCCCCTACACTACATATAAAACCCAAATTATTTGTTAATAGTGCAATGGAAGAAATTGGCACTGATGTGTTGTGAATCCTATGATAACCCACTTTGAAGTCATGCAAACAAGCCATAGAAATTACCTATGTTTAGATTCACATCAGATTCTCTAAATGATATATGTTCTTTCTGTTTACCAATGGTGTATTTTACAGTAAATAATCCATCTGAGCTCAGAAGACAATTGGAAAAATAGTAAACTTTACACTTCTCTTAATATCTGCGCCAGTAGTCGCTTGTTAATCTGTATCAGATTTTTGATAGTTGTCGTTTTTCAGGGTGATCTTAATTATCGATATCTTTGTTACCCATCCTTGTCGGTAGAAAATACATTAAAAAAATTTTTGTTGACTTTGGCTTATATATAGATATATATATTATGATAATATATATATATATATAATATATATATATATGTATATTTATATATATATATATATATATATATATTATATAATATATATATTATATATATATATAACAATAAAATTATTTTTTAAAAAAAGATTTAAATTTAGTTTATGATAGAGTATTGTTAATTATACCACAGCAAATGGTCTCTTGAACAAAATTAGGCAAAATTTTTGAAAAGTTTAAAAAAATTCCTAAAATTCAAAAAATCGAATTTGAACCATTATAACACCTTTAAACATGCATACTCAATGGGGTTAATAGGTCCACCAATTTTTTTCGCTCTACACATCATATATACGGAGATACAGGGTGGGCCTTTTTTGCATAACAAAAATGGGTGGGCCTTTTTTAGGTAACAGCACTAGTGCCGTTACATAAAAAAAAACCACCTCGTTTTGTTACACAAAAAAAAACCACTCTGTATCTCGGTAAATATGAGGTCTAGAGCGAAAAAATTTGGTGCACCTATTAATCGCATCTAGTATGAGTGAAAAAAATTGTTATAATGGTTCGAAGTCGATTTTTTGAATTTTGGGAAATTTTTTTCATTTTTGAAAAATTTCACAAATTTTCAGCGTTTTTGAGCAGCCATTTTGAGACTTTTCCAGCATTCACTGCATTAAGAATTTATAAAGTTAGTATCATATTGAATTCATCCTGTTGGACTCCATCCTTGATCTCATTCAACACCCCAATTTCAGAATTTTACTGTAGCCCTACCCCCGCGTACCATTGAGGTGCAGCCTCTAAAAAACTCACTTTGCACTAAAATAAAAAAACCAATTCCATAATATATGGAAATGTGCATGTTTATATGCGCATACACTCCTATAACCATGCGCCAATGGTTGTTTTTTTGCCCCTCTGTCAGTGTGGGGTTCAAAAAAAAAAAACAAAAAAAAAGTAATAAAAAAAAAAACCCACTTGGTACAAAAAAAAAAACATGTGTTTTTACAAAAAAGTTCTTACAAAAATTTTTTTTTTAATAAAAGTTGTAGCAGATTAAAAGGCAGTGACTGCAAAAAAAAAAATTTAATTATATAAATAACAAGCATATTGATATTCTTCAAACTTTCTTAAAATTTGTTAATTTTGAATTATAGGTCTGTGTAGCGAAAAAGAAAAAAATATATTGTAAAAATTTGTCAATATGATCATTGATAGTACAGGTTTTGAGCTATGTATACATATAAAATTGCATATTGATAGCCACTTCATCTAAATCAAGTTATTTACATTTAATGAACCCGGGGCAACTTTCAGATTCCATTCCATTCGCCCCCACCTCCTCACCCTTGCGATCTGGGGTTGCCAATTGACTCAGTAACACGAATTGCATACTTGGAGGCATCGGACACCCATACAATAAACATTACCCAACCAAACAACAAACTAAAATAGCTAAAAATTGGGTAGGTGTCAGATTTTAAAAATCGAGCTAAATCTCTGCAATATAACGCTACATTACTTAATTCTTATTACTTACTAACCACCTAGGGTAAGCTCATTTCAGCTGAGTGTCTAAATCCACTAAATTGATAAAATTTATAGTATTGTTTTTAGGTAGTCTGAAATTGGCCCCAAAAAAATTTATTCCTTTTTTTTAGATAATTTAAAAATAGTTTTATTAATTTTTAATTTTTTAATTCCTTTACATGAAAATGATTGCCAAAATGCCATATTTTATTATAGTCTACGAAACTATTCTGTATAGTGTTATAGTAATTGAAGTTGTTAAACTTCAAAAGCAAAAAAAAGGCCAATTTTTTTTTCTGAAATTGCCTCAGTTGACGGTATCTTAATTTTCATAGTTAAATTTTACTTTATTTTTTTTTACTATTTTTAATAATATTTTTCATAAAATATGCTTAAAAAAGATTTAACTAGCATATGATGACATATTGTCACTCCTAAACAGGGTTTAGACGTGGTAATTTTTTTTGTGATTTTTTTTTGTAAAGCATTTTTTTGTCTCAAAATGAGAATAAATTTTGAAGTTTGAAAACAACACAAAAGATATTTTCCTGGGATATTAGCCCTAGGCTAGCCGTTATTAAGAAATATATAAAAAGTCTAATATAAAAATAGTTTATAGTTATAGGGCAAAAAAATGAAAAAATGGTTTTTTTATGTAACAGCAATATATATAATATATAGTATAATATTTATATATATATATTAATATATATATATAATATATATTAGTATATATATATATATAATATATATATAAATATTTATTATATATATATATATAATCTAAATATAATATAATATATAAGTATTATTATATTAATATAATATATATATATATATATATATAGTATATATAGTATATATTATTGTTTTGAAAGAGTATTTAGTTTATTCTTTTAGGCTTTATGCAATCACTAAAACTAGGTACATTGGCGTTGAAAGGAAAAAAGTTGGTAAATAATTTAAAGCATATGTATGCTCTGTTGAATACTGTGGGAATGCTGAGAGGTGAATATTGAATAGCTGCCCTGTTTGTGTTGCGATGCAGAAAGTGTGTCGCTAAGGAAGGAGATTGAGACTGAGTGAAGACTATGAATGAATTGAACGAGTTTGTATATGAGTTGAGAAAAGAGGGAAGTGTCAAGATAAAAGTAGTATGGATGTCAGGCGAGAGGGAGCGGCGATATAGAGGGGTAGACAGGAATACGTGATTCACTAAGCAAGGAAATGAGGGGGAATAAGGGTTAAAGTAGTTGAAAATACATCTCAAGATGGAATTATTGATTAGTAGAAAACTAGAAAAAAATAATTTAACAGATTAGATCTCCGAAAGTCAGTCAGCCTTTGACCTGCAGTAACAGGTTCGGCTGTCTTCCAGATGGGAGGGATCAGAGAGTGCCAATGGTAAGTTGAGTTTTCTAAAGGGAAGACGTACATTGGTAATTGGAGACATTATGACACGATACCTAGATGGACTTTTTTAAAAGAATAAAGAAAACGATTGATGAGAGTTATCCAGGTGCCCAGAGTGAGTGAAGTACGTGCGATAGGAACTAGATAAGAGAGTTGCATTCTACAAATATTGATTCAAATGTGATTGTGCATGTGGGTAAATGATATAGAACATAGAAGGTCAGAAGAATGTAGAATAGCAGATTTATAGGAGATGGAGTCAGAAAGGATGAAACGCTAGTGGAAGAAGGTGCATCGATGTTCTGGGATTTTACTACGTTAGTGCAGGTCAGCAATGGGGGAGTAGGGCCCTGTTAGGTGTAATGAAAAGGTTTAGGCATAATTATGTTTTTCAAGAAAATATTAGGTTTGGATTTGTGGACGAGAATTCTGAATAAAGATCTTTTTGCGGCAGATGAGTTCTACTTGTAAAGTCGTAAGAGGTGTTGCGGGCTTGTTCCGCCACTAGTTTGGCAGACTTGTCTAGCAAAAACTAGGTAAAATTGGGGTGATGGGCTAAATCAGGAATACAAATAATACGCAATGGTAAACTGTTAATAGTGGTGAATATAATACAAACTAGTCGTTATTACAGGTTCAAATATTCTAGCAACTAAAAATATCTCAGCATTTCGAATATCAATCTGTCAAAAACATGCTCATTGCCTAGTTATACATAAATGACGAATCTAGACATTCATTTGTCATAACCTGAGGCATTGGGTTAATGAAGAATTAATAGGAGACTCCTTTCCGGAACTAGAAATGAGGGATATTCACTTTATTATACCAGCGTAGAGGAAAGAAAGGTGGGGGTGTGGCGCTTTAAATTAAAAGCAATATTTCAAATCTGATTAATGAACTGACTTTAAAACTAATCAGGATATTGAATCAGTGTGGGTAGATATAATTAATGTTTAATAAATAATATAAAATAGGCATTTGCTATAGACCTCGCCTGGCCAGGAGTCCAAGAATCTAGATGCAGAAATGTGAAAGAAATTGAGACAGCAAGCCACAGTAAAGAAAAGGTATAGTCATAATGGGTATTTTAATTTTCCTGGCATTCAATGGGATCCTTGTCTAATACGGACTATAGTAGTTCAGTATTTATAAATTTTACTAGATAACTTTTTGCACAGAATGGTTACCATAACCAAAAGACACGACGCACTATTAACCTTAAATATTCAACATACAAGAAAGTATGGTTGATAAGATAGAGTTGAAAGTAGAAATTTAGACTAGTGACCAGCGTTGTGCTTTTTTTTGTTTTGCTCTTCAGGAATGTATATAATTTTGATTTAATATGATGTGTATCTGGCCAAATTGCAAGCTAATAAGGAACAAAATCCTAGATTGTCCGACATGGCGATTTACCAATTTACGAGACATGCTTAGAGACTTTACTGGGAATAAAGAGTTG
>JABUQX010085353.1:0-24257 GCA_015478945.1 Trachelipus rathkii
GAAAGAAAGAGGATTGAACCATCTGAAGAATGGAATATTTTTATTAGGGTATTAAATAATTATAATTAATTTAATTTTGAAATATAATTATTTTGTGATTATTATTATTATTATTTATATTACATATAAAATCTAAAATTTGACTCTTAAATCTGTGCTTTTGAATTTTCTTTTATTAACTTAGTGTTTAGTCAATGTAGTTAATTATATATATTTTTTTTATAAATTTGAGTGTTTCTTCTGAATTTCACCATATTTAGATTAGGTGGCAAGTTAAAATAAATACACACCAGCTAAGTCCAATTTTTAACACAGAATGCTTACCCTTTCTTTTTTAGAAATAATGTCCTTTTCAGTTGATCTTATTCTCATCTAATATGTTTAAGCCTCTGTGATCTCACGCATCTTCATTCTTCACGCTTAATATGGTAGCATTGGCCCCTGTCATTATTACAACAAGGTATCTAAAATAATTACTTCTGTGTAAAACATCAAAAGATATAATTGAACCAAGCATATTAATAGACTCATTGAAATTTTGGATTTTAAAAGCGTACAGTGATGAAGCTATTCTTTCTTTGTCAATATAAATTATTAATGTCAGATATTGGCAGACCCAGTATGACATCTGGTTCAAACGAAATTGCTATTGAAGAAGTGTGGCGTGAACTCACATTCATGTTGCCACAGAGCAGAATGGGCAGTGGATGCCTGTCGTCCAAATAATTTATACAATAGATTCTGACGCATCATGGCAAATTCCCAGTCTCATATTGGGCCATTCACAACTAAGCCCTATGGTGTAAGTAATGTTTATTAAAAACCTAATCAATCATTTCTTTCTATGCAGTATCACAGTTCAAAAAAAAAAAATAAGGAAAATTTTCATATTTTAATATGGACACTTTAATAACAAAAAAAAAAAAATAATATATATATATTTAATAATATTTAATATATATATATATATTATAATATTAATAATATATATATATATAATATAATATATATATATATATATAATATATATATATATATATAACCGTATATACTATATATATTATATATATATATATATAAATATGTATAAAATATTCTATATTTTCGCATATTTCCTCTTAAGTATTTATTCTATATGTAATACTTAATCTCTTCATATAACTATATTATATGATATATATTAATTATATATATAATATATAGTATAACCTATATCATGAATATAAATATATTTAAATATATATAATATTTTATAATTGATAACATATTTATAAATATATTAAAAATTTATTAATAAATATATATATTTATATATATAAAGAATAAAATAAAATAATCATACATGTATAAGGTAATAAATACTCATTATACAGTGTATTTTTTTAGCACTGGGAGGAGGCCAAATTAAATTCTATTAAATGAATTTAATGTTATTTCAAATACATATAATTCTCTGTTACAGAGGAACACAGCAATATTCATTGACTATTAGTTGAATACTTTAAATTTGCCTTGAATCTAATGAAGCTTTTATGTGCAGCCTCTAACATTGACTGCAGCTTCTTTAACTCTTCATCAACATATTACATATCTAGTGTGAATTGTTTGGCATATGTTCATCACTTTGTATTATTTTTATTATAGGATTATTCCAGGATAATGTGTCGAGTTAGTTGTTCTTATTATGTTGTTTGAATTTTTACAGAAACCGTTTCTCCTAAATTAATTTTCTACTTCTTGTACATGTTCTTATACTGGGTAAAAATATGGTTATACAGTAAATTTTACTCTATGGTACTAATATCTCCAGTTTCCAGATGAAGTGTCGTTGTTTATGTTATATTTATCTTGCTTGATTAGTGGGAAGATACTGCAGATTATGATAAGAATTCATCATAGTACAAAATCATTCAAATTAGATTTACTTTTCGTATTTTGAAGGTACAAATATACCTGATCCATGATCAGACAGTTCAGAAAAGACTAATCAGATCATCTGAATGACTGCACATTCAGTTAAATAAATGGTAAAATACAACCATAGGCCGGAAACTCAATCCTTATCAGCAAATAATCTCGGTGTTATTGCCAAATGGAAAATTTGGATCCCTCAGGGTCTTCTTTAATATTCGATTCTAAATGCTACTGGCCTTTTGTATTTAGGATATCTTAGTCTTTGTATAATAAGAAACTCATCATCTTCTAATATATTTTCCTATAGGCAATATAGTATTATATTGTTTCACCTTGTTTATCTAAAGAATTCAACTAAGCTCCTAGATAACATCTTTTATCTAGTGTAGGGGAAATATCTATAACTTTTATGTTGTGGAGTGTTAAATAATTTTTACATATACATCATTAAGAAAGTTTTTTTAATAATATGCATTGAGCTAATTATGCTACTACCCTTGTCACTAACACTATAAGTTGTAGAGATCCAATGTCAAACACATGCAATTGAAAAGCAGAAATAAAGCACTTATTAACTAATTTTACATAGAAACAGCGTTTAATATCCGAATATATAATTATAATTAATATGTAAAATTCCCTACTACATTATTTATTTTTAACCCCACCCCCACTTGTTAAAGGTCTCAAGTGTCTAATCAGAAATATTATGCTCTAAAAGGAATTTGAGATTGGATTTAATCGCTATAATATTTGAATCGGTTTTGATTAAATATATTATTATGGTTCTGCCAATGTATACCATTAATTATACAATTTTATCATTTTTTAATGCGGTTTTTCTTAACTACTGAAGCTATGCTGTTGGAATAAAAAACTCCTTTCTTATTATAGCTAGGAGTTAATTATTACAACATTTTGATGTAATTCTTTTATTATATATAGTTAATGAAGTGATTTTTATGCAACAAAATTGGATTTTTTTATTAAATCAGCATTAGTTTGCAAATTTTCACTTTTTACATCGCTAATTATATTTTTGTCAAGAAAAGATAAGGTTGGTGTGCAGATATAGTTATTTGTCTTTTTTTTTTTTTTTTTAATATTGATAGTTCTAAAAAGTTCCCCAGCAGATACTCCTAAAACGAAAATTACATAGGAACTTCCAAATAGAAAACATAAACACATCAACAAACTGGAAAATAAACTGGGGGATTTATCATGTAATTTAATTAATGTAATTAATGAATAATTTTTATTATATGTGAATCTTGTACAGTTTTAACCCAAAAGAAGAAAACTCTCTCTTAGTTTAAATAAGGGTAACAATAAGAAGAATGTTTGAATATTATAAATGTTAATATTATTATTTGTCATGATTATTAAGGGGATTGGGTGACAGTGACTTATAACTTGTTTTAATTATTTAATATAAGGCCATATTAGATAACTGGATTTTCTTTTTAATAAATACTTTGTATAAACACAGCGTACGTAAACACTAAGGATCTGAGAACGTTCTTCGCATGATGAATTGTTAATCGGTGTTTTCACACTTTTCAATAAAATCAAAAAGCTGATGTCTATATGACAGACCCTCTTCATTTTTCTACTTTATTTAATTTCTACTCTTCTTATTAAGCAAATCAATGTTACTTTGAATGTCTACAAATGAAACTCATTTATTTAAAGGTATAACGTTTTAGTTATTTATAATATTTTCTATACAACACTGAACTCCAAATTTTTCAGCAAATAGCTCCAGAACTGGAATATACTATTATATTGGTTATTTGAAAATTAATTTATTTTTGCACCAAAAGCAGCTCACTACTATTTGTTTTTTGTAAATATAAAGACTTACCTATAAAGGTCTTTACATAAAAAAGAAAGGGAAATTATGATTATGACATAAACAAAGAATCAAGATCTTTTTTACTTTATTATAACTGCTAGAAAATTCCACTGTTGTATTCTTAACCTAGCATCATAAAATAAGTGTTTTGACCCTGATATACTTATGCTTATTTTGTAATTTAATAGTTAAAATAATTCTAGCGTTATTTTCCCCAGGAAGCCAAATATTTAGTGGGTTAAATAAACCATTTATGGTAGATAAAATAGATCTTAAGTGTGTTGCTAATTGTGGGAATCAATGTTCACTAATTTTTTATTATTATAAGGTATCTTTATGAGTGTTCCATACCATCCTAATAGTTTAATATGATTATTAATAGGCTCCTCTACATTACGTTATGATTAATTCACTATAAATTTAATTTTTTAAACTCTGGTTGAATATATAAATTGTGCAATTGAACCGATATTTATTAAATTAAGTATCGACTTGGTGGTAAGCTAGAAATGATGTCTACTTTAATTACAGATGTATAACTAATATTATCAGTATAGCTAGAGGTTGCAATGATTTTCTAAGGTTACACGAATACTCATCAATGTGTCCAAACATGCAATATTAGTATTATTTATAGTGCACATGAGGGATAGGGCTACATTTATACAAAGGGAGTAAGCATTCAGTTATAAGAAACTAACTAAGTCATTTCATTTTTGGTGTCTTTTTAAACACAAAAGTGGAATTCATTTCTGTATCTTCCCAAAGGCAATTAATGCTGGTGAAAATGCTTCTCCGTCAAATATAAGAAGGTATTTATTAAATCTAGTGATAGTCAATGGCAGATGATCCCAATCTATTATTTAATTTTGGTCTGCGCAAGCTAACTTATTATGCGATACTCCCAGTTAAGTTGTTGTTTTCTTATCACATGTTCGGACAAATATACCTAATTCTGCTCATTTTGTCGTTTCTACATGATCTATAAATACTGCCTTATGAGCTAAAAATGAAACTGTTATTATTATTTTTTTAACTGTATTTTTTCAACAGGTTGTAACGAACCTTGTAAAGGTATTAATTCTTATAATAAGCTTCAAGTATTAAAGCTTCTTTTTTTAATATTTTTTAAGTATTGATTTCATTACAGAATTAGCCAATGAAAATTATTTGGCAAAAAATTTATTAATTTTTTATTCATAACAGGATAATAATCAATAATCATATGTACATGTGTATTTGTAATTAATTGTTTTACAAGTTCCATATCGAGTTCTGAGAATGTTTTAGGACATTCAATATATACAAATAATTTGATAAATTTTAAATTTTTTATCTAATAAAATCCAATTCTATGCTAGTATTATATTTTTGGCTAGAGAATGAAGTAGAGTAATCTATTCTAGTCATTCTATCTATTCTATTTGACAATTTTTTTGCGATACTAAATCGCTTGCCTGTGAAATTTTTAACAATATTTTAAGTTGGCAAATTTTTTATTAACTTTAATGTAAGTTCCAGCTAATAATATCCTAGGGAAGTATAATATAAATGAAACTGTTATTAGTTAACCGCAAATGAACATAGCATTACCTGGTAGTATGTGGTTCCATTCCAGCCTATAAAAGCATATGGAATTTCCTATTATTTTTTTTATTAGGTGCTTATCAGCTAAAGTATTTTATGTTCATCAAAGTGCATTAAATTTGAGGGAAGATATTAACTCTGGTTTGTTTATCAGGGACAACAGCTGCTACTAATTAATTTCTGTTTTGTTTTTGTTTACTTTTACATCAATTTCTATAAAAGAAGTTTCCAAATATTTAACTTTCATTAAAACCTTTTAATAATTAAACTTAATTCATGATGTGTACAACTTTAATAATTGTAATTTTGGTGCTGTACTGTTTGTGAAATAAACATTGTAATAATTTTTTTTATAGAGTCATATAAAACCCGCAAATCTTAGTTATTATTGTTTTTATTTATACAAGTTATGGTGAAAATGGGAAGTGTTAAATTTTGAGTACTTGTTATATATAAGGAACTTAATAACAAACAATTTGCTACTTTGTTTCTGAAAAAGGGATTTTACTCAGGAGTAACATTTAGTCAACAACATTGGTTGACTGTTTCTGTTTGTGATTATTTTATTTTATTGTTTTTTGGTTTTTTGTTGGGTTAGGTCCATTTTGTATTATAATACACAAAAAAGAGGAGTGCCACGCATAACAATTTATTTGAACTTACAGTTTTCAATTTCATGATTTGAATATCCACATCTAGTACAATTCTTTAATTTTTTTTTGGTAATTTGGATTCAGGTGTTTTTTAATTTTGGGCAGCTATACAGTTTATGGTCCATGCAATCTGCTTTTGCCAATGTTTGACCTAAATTGTAAAAACTATTCTGAATAAAAAGTATTTGATTTTGATTTTGATGTTTCACATCAATATTAGTAGCTAAAGATTCTGTTTTTTTCTCAACTTGTGATGTTGTTTTAGTAGTGTATGTGTTTGCATTTGTTTTTGACGTTTGTGTCTGTGTTCATTAACCCTATTCATTTGGCTTATCCTATTATAAGAGTTTCAATGCTTTTTAAATTTCATCTAAAGATTGATAAGTATTATTTGTTAATGTTATTCGATTGGTTTTGATATGTTCAGAACAAACTATTCCATAAAAAAGTAAGGCAATCACCTTACTAGTTTATTTTTAAGCATCTACTTGCTTTCTATCACTTTGCATCTTCTATATTCAATTGGTAAGTCCATTAGTTCCAAATTTTAATTTAAAGAGTTTTCTATTACTGAAAACTGTTGTAAGGATTTATTATAAATATTTATTTTTAGCAAATTTTTTGTGAAACTTTCCCATATCTGCCATAGGGCTTTTTTTGGATTAAAATTTAGGCTGACTTTGCTGTTTCATTAAACATGAATGTCTAGCAAATTTAGGTTATTTTCCCTATCCAAGATTTTTCAAAGTTTTTTTTTCTTATAATTTATCCAAGTCTTCAGGCTTTCCATCACATTCAGGAAGCTCAAAATTTCCGTCTCATAGTGGCGGTTCTGTTTCATTATGATTATTATTAGAGGAAATATTATGTATGGGCTTATATAAAATTCAAACAAACTTTTGAGGGATGATTTGCTAAGATCATGAAACATTTTTTTCACATAATATAACAGAAAATTAAACCTAATTTTTCACTGTCATGTAAAGTGTTGACCATTTTATTTCCACTCTAATGACAACGAAGTCTGTTATTTAATCTTATCTTGAGACCTTTGATTTCATTGTTTGTATATAAAGTTACACTAGCTTTTTATTTTATATATTAATTTGTTATTAATGTGTCTAAGTTTTGTCCCTCGTTTTTTAACGAGAGACAAAACTTCCTGAAATAATGAGGTTGAGTTGACCTTCAACAATTTATTTCTTCAATTATTTTTTAATTCTAAATTGCTGAAACTACATCCATATTTAGAATTAAATTAGATTTTGTTATTATAATTATTTTATGTTCTGATATTAGTCATAATGTGATTTTACTATCTTAATTTCATTTGCTCAAATATTATTATAATCTTTAATAAATATAATGAAATATATATAATATATTTATTGTGCTAATATGTAGGTGATAATATCTGTTTAAAAGAGACCTGTCTATTTTCCAAATATAATATATATGTATAAATAATTTTTCAGTCTTGATAAGCCTATTGGCTTTAACTGTCTAATTTTCTTATGTTTAGATATTAAGTTTAATACAATAGTTTTAATAGGCCTATATATTACTTTAGTTTTTTTAAGACCAAACACAGCCAGAATGAGGAGGGAGTGAGTCATATGTTGAAAGAAATCTTAAGAGAAAGTTATTCCCATCTCGCGCATTCACAGAAAAAATGAATTAATTAATAAGAAGAATAAAAGAGGGATCTCTCAAAGATAATATGTTTAAAATTTTTACTAAAAAAAAAAAACTTCTAACAACTATTTAAATATTAAAAAAAATTTACGATTATTTTAAATAAGTTATGTGATAGTATATATATATTATATTATATAGATATATAACATATGGAAGTATATATCTTTTATCAGAATAAACTGTCCATTTTAAATATATATCTATAATTATAATATACTATATGACAACAGTTAGTTATGACCTTTATTCTCTAAAGTAATCTTTAATTTTAACTTATTATAATGAAGCTCTATATATTAAGGACTGTAAAAATCATAGTTTATATAGTGGGGGAGAGAATTGTAAAAATTGAGGTAAGGGTTATTTTCTAGACTTCTTATTTATTTAGTAGTATAATCTACTTTTCCGTGCACTTAAAAATCGGGTAACAAGCCTCGTCTAGCTTTGCAGACTTTTACAGCGTGTTTGTAGTTATTCTTTTCGGAAATATAAACTAGAATATAAGACATATATTCCTCTAATATCTTTCATGCAATGTTTGTTATTAAAATTGTTTAAGTTAAGAAGTTGTAATTAGTTGTTAATTTTAAATTGGTTAGAGAATTTTGAAGGAAACAGTTTTCCGAGCCAATAATTGGAACCACGACATAATTTAAGGTCTTTTTTTGAATGTTCAAAACTATACTATTATGTATACTATAATATAATATATATTATATGATATAAAATATATATAATATATTATATAAATATAATTATATATAATATATATGAACGTAATATATATATATATTGTAATGGTTATTATTACACGCAAAATAGGGGGCTCGAGCCGACGGGAGCAGAGGGGGGGACGATTTCCGCCCGTAGGGAGGGGGAGAACCCCGCGACAGCCAAATACCAAAGAACGGGGGATCCGGAGACCCCGGAGGGGGGAAAATAGTCTACCCTGTGGTTCCCCAAGGCCGAAAGACCCGACTCCTGCCATCTTGGCGGTTTACCCTTGGGGTATTTTGCCTTTAGTTAAAAAAAATAAATAAAAAATAATAATTGCGGAGTCGTAAAACTTAAACAGTCATAGTATTATTGTAATCATCAAATTCTATAATAGAAAAAGTCTATTTATGGCTAAGATACCTGTACTATTTTTTGGGCAAGGATATACGTTCAAAGCAATAACTAGACTTTTCTCCTATATTATAAGTATATATAATATATTATTATATATATATATATATATACTTATATTATATTATATATATATAATATATAAATTATATATATCATATATATAATACTATTATACTATATATATATAGAAAATTGACATAAATGGGGAAAGTCCTCTTTATAGCTGATGTTCTTCCTCTTCTGTGGAACAACTAAAACTATTTCGACTATCCGTTTTTGGAATCAATGAACCATCTGAAAGATGGGTCTTAATTGAGGAAGGGTTCCATTATTATTAATTATTATTATTATTATTATCCTATATTATTAATTATTATTATTATATTACTTATTATTATTAATTATTATTATTATTATAATTATTATTATTATTATCTTTATGGCGCATTTTCGAATGTAGTAATTAACCAATTTTCTATAAACTAAAAATAATAGGGATTTCCTTCAAAATTTTTTTTAACCACGATAAATAGTAAAAAATATGTTGTAGTATAAATTAAATTATTCTAAATATTCGAAGCCATATTATATTTGTTTCAACATTGGTCCAAATTTTCCCGTTGATATGTTCTTTGATGCCCCCAAAAAGAAAAAATTAAAATAAATAAAATAGTAACATTGATTGAATTATCATTATTTAGATAATATATATTCCACGGTTATATCTTATATATTTTCTGTTAAAATGTTTATTTCTATAAAAATATTTGTAATGATTTTAAGTACACTTTACTACTATGTTAGTTTTATTTTTTGTGGTTGTTTATTTTTTGTTTGTGTGTTGTTTCTTAAATTAATTTTATTCTTATACTAATTTTTCTATAGTGTTATTACTTATATCCAATGTATTATATTTTATTTTTGATTTTTTTTATTATAATTATATTTTGTATATTATTTTTTATATAGTATATTTTTTTATTATTTTATTATTGTATTATATTTATAATGTATGGTTATTTTTTTTTTCTTTCTACGTATGTATAGTTTTATATTTACTATTATTTGGATTTATTTATTATTATATTTTATCATATTATATATTGATGTGTGTTATTGTTGAGGTATATATATATATATATAATAATTAGGGTGGAATGGTTTTTATAAATTTATATATGTTATGTTTTATATGAGGTATAATTTTGTTTTTTGTAGTATCGGTAAAGTTTGTGGTCAGCGTTTCCATTGCCCGTCATATGTATCTTAAAACTATTAAATTGCGTTATCAGTAGAATCTGGAATACATTTTGCTGATATGCTGGTGTGTTTCTAATTTGTATATGTCTTGGAGGAATGTAAATATATAGAAGAAAGAAAAAAAATAAAATAAAAAATAAAAAATAAAAAAAATATATATAAAACTTCTTAAAAACTACTAATATGCTACGATTTGTTCGATAAGATGAGTATCTAGTGTTTATGTACTTTGCATGGTTAATTGGAAACTGTTATGATAGGAATGTAAATAAAGTAATAACATTTTAAATATAAATTATAATTATAGGGAAAAAATATAGGTTCTTGGTTCTAAATTTTTGATTTTTTTAGGAGGCCGGGGACATAAGTATTCCTATAAGTGATTTATATGAGTATTCATTTTTTTTTTTTTAGGTGAATTAAAAAAAATGTTTCCGCATTGATATCTCGAAGTAATGAGATAAGATAGTATACTATTTTTATTTTTTTAGAAAACTGATAACAATATATGGAATCAGCGTATTATGAAATTTTTTGTTAAAGGAATATATGCAAAAAATAAATTTTTTTTTTTTTTCTTTTAAAAATTTTATTTTTATATCTTCAAAAACTATCGTATAAAGTTACAAGGTGATGAAACCTATTTATACATTAAATTTAGAATCAATCGTATGAATATGTATAGAAAATAATGAGGTTATTGTTTTTTTATTAATCTAAAGAAATCCTCCAGTGTGTTAACCGCAAAGATGCAATAGAGTCGGGTTCTCTCGTGCCTCCTGAGGGGATTTCGATTACGGGTGTAGGACTATTTCCCCCCCTTCTTTTCCGGGGAGGGTCTTTCCGGAACCGTCGCTTCTTTGGTATTTTGTGTGTTCTTGCGGGTTCCTCCGCCCCTCCCTATCGGCGGGTATGGAAAACGTCCCCCCTCTGTCCCAACGCCCAGTCGGCTCGAGCCCCTAAAAGAATAATTTTATAACGCTGATTCCATATAATGTTATTAGGTTTTCTTCTTCCGTATCGTTATTTTATTAGTTTTGTTGGAGATACTATATAAATAAAAAAAAGTAATTGCACATTTTTTTTTTCAATTTCCAACAAATTTTCAGTAGATTCCAATATGTTATCAGTTTTCTTGTACCTATACTGTGAGTTTTATCGAGGATTATGAGTCGGGTGAAGCTTCTTTAGTTTGGGCTCTTTATATCTTTTAATTTTGTAAAGGTGTTAACCTTTGGGGCATGTTAGCGGGGCTCGATGCCGACGGGGAGACAACTAGGGGGGGGTAAGCGTTTTACCTCCATTACCCAGTTATTTATTGTTATTTATTTGGTTTATTCGGCCAGTTAGGGGATTGGGTTTGCGTTGAGTGGATTTAGCCTGGGCCCTGCGTACAACCTCATTAATACCTAAGATGGAGGGTGGGAGTTCCGGGAGACCAGCTCCCCTCGAGGGGGGGGATATGTAGGTCCTTAAGTCTCCCGTAAGTGTGCCCCGAAGGCGAGAGACCTGAGACTCCCCATCTGGGGTGGGCGTAATTTATTTCCTTTGGGAATTAGTGGTCTGTGTAGGTAATAAAATAATAAAAAACAAAATTTTAAATATAAGAAAAGTTCTATTTTATTTTTTAGATTTATCATAAATGGCTTCTTAAAGTTGATTGAAGTTTGATACCGATCTGAGTAGTAGTCTTTAAGAGACTTGTATTTATATTTATTTAACCAGAGTTGGATTGTTTTTTTTTTTAATTTTTTTTTACATTGTCCTAATTAAAATGTTACCATATATATATATACAGAGAATGTATGTTTGCCTGTTTTCCGCCTGTTAGCGTTAATTGTATTGTTTTTTGTGAGAAGATGATAGTATTAGGGTAAGTGAGTATTTATTAGGGTGAGGTTATTTTTTAATATAATATGAGTTGATGTATAGTAGTGAGGTAGTGTATTTTTTTTATTATATGGTTAAATTATTTATAATATTAGTGTGTGAGTATGTATTGTTTTTTAAGGGTTGTGGGTAGTATAGTGAGTATGAGTGAGGTTTTTATGTTGAGTATATATATTATTTATATTAGTGATAGTATAAATAGTTTTAATATATTTGGTAGTGATAGTTTATATTTATTATATTATTTTACATTTCCAGCTACTAAAATTGGACCAGCCATTCCATCAATGTGTATATGGTATTAATGCTGTGTGACTACCGACTGCTGGTGCTTTTATGGGGCTTACTTTTAAATCATGTACAACAATCTAAGAATTTGATAGGAAAGTAGTTACAATCGGCGTGAGATGAAGGGTATTAAAGAACTATGATTGGAAAAGAGTAGGAGAGACACAGAATAAGGAATGAAGTAATGTAGAGAAGGATTATAGGGGTGAGAAGAGATAATCTGAGAGGATGGATTTTGTAGGGAGATTGTTGTTTGGTTGGGGACATTGTTCTGTGAGAGGATTGAGTCAGGACAGAATTGCCGGAAAAGAAGATGGATGGACACCATAAGAGTGGCAGAAAGACAAAGGGTGAAAGACCGAAGTAAGAGATGTCAGTCTTCCAAAAAATGAGTTAAAGTGCTATCAAGAGAAGTTAGGAATAGTGCAGCAGAGGGGTATGTTCTTGGAGAAAAGTACGCTTGCTGGGGCTGACAGGTATTGAAAAAATCCTTCCTTTGGTGACGAGGATATAAGAGAAAAAATGAAGAAGATCATTTGAATATATATATATTAATTATTATTATTATTTATATATTATATATTATTGTATATATTTAAATTATATGGTATTGTATGATAGTAGTATTATTATTATTATTCATTTTTTTTATTAATTATTATTATTTATATATTATATATTTATTTTTATATATATATTATATATTGGTTAATATAGTTTACTTAAACGCCCCACACGGAACGTGGAGCCGGTATCAATAAAATTTTTTTTCACAGGTAGACCTCTTGATACATTATAAATATGACGTTTTTAAAGGGTCGATAATGAAAAAATAAATAAACAAAAAAAATAACAATCATTCACTAAACTACAATCAATAGCTACAGCGAAAAGGGATATTACATGTTTGAATCCTGGTTTGAAAGGATTTTTAGTTAAGTGAATGGAGTGGTGAGAATTAAAGAAATACCCCAAGGGTATTACTCTACGGGTCGATTTGTCTAGTGATTTTCGTGAGTTGTCTCTCTCGCCTTATTCCGGGGAATTCTACGGTTAGGACTTATTGTTCTCCCCCCTCCGGGGAGGTTGTCCGGAACCCTCTATTTTTCTTTTGGTATTTGTTTTGGTTTAATCCGACCCTCCGTTTCCTTTGCCGCCCCTTTGCCCTATTCGGGTATGGAAGAACGGGTCCTCCCCTATGTTCCCCCATCGGCTTTCGGAGCCCCTAATCAATTTGTCCCTGTGTATATCCTTTTCAAATGAGATAGGTAGGTGAGTATATTTTATTTGCCGCCTCTCTAGGGTACAGGTTGTTATAATTATTTAATAAAAAAATAAAATAAGAAAAAAAAAATGAATAATTCATTTCCAATAAACATTTTAGTGATTGTGGTAAATTCATTTAGATGCTTTGCCCCTGTGTTTAAAATAAATTTCTTTGAATCCTGTTTTAATATTATATATTTATCGTTGTTTCAGGTGTTTATAGTAGCTTTGTGCCTAAATCGTATAGTATTATTCTTATAATATTTACTTATTTATTTTTTTAGTATATATGATCTTTACATTAGATAAAGAATGTTGTTTAGTATATTTATTTATTTATGGTATTCATATTTGTTATTTGGGTATATTATGGTGATAATATGAGAGGATTTATTTTTATAGGTATTATAGCTCTGTATATTAGTTATTTATATAGTATATTATCTCGTCTGTAGAAATTATCAGTTTGTGATTTTAGTAATAAAAATAACATGTAATTTTTTGCAATGCATGAAAGAAATATAGTAAGGTTATTGTATGAGGATTAATTTTTCTTGTTGTGATGAAAGTATTTAAAGTATAACCTTTCTTTTATCATATGTATTTTACTATGATTTCCATAGAAGTATAATAGTTTATATTTTTGAGTGTTCTAGTAGTGGGTTTGTGTTATATGGGTTATGGTTTTGGTTTGTGGTTGTTTTTGTAGTTGTTTGCTGTTTTATGTATTTATGATATGAGTGAGATTGTAAATCTAGGTAGTGAAAAGTGATGACTGATTTTTGTGCTGTGTAAGAAATTTGAATATGTGATGGATGTTAATATCTATTTAATAGTGGGCTGGGGATGGTATGTTTAAGAACGTGGTTAGTTTCTCGACATGTGTTTGATAAAGAGGAATTATATCCTTTAAGTTTTTTTCTTGGATGGATTGAAGATAGGAGTGTATGATGTGAAGGAAAAAATTATGTATTAATTAAGATGATGGGATATTATTAGTTTGAACAAGTTACATATGGGAATATGATTTAAGGTTTTGGGAGCAGCTTTGAGCGATAAATTCTTCTTTGATTCTGTAGAATCTAAGGATGGAAGGAACTTGAACAATTAGTGGCTTGGCACGTGGAATATGATAGGAGGAGTCTTGTAGTAGTTTGCATTAGAGGTAAGTATGTTGGTATCAACTAAATAAAGTATAGGAAGAGTTTTTTGAGACATACTTATTAGTCCCCCTAAATATATGAGGTGGGATGAAGAGGTGTATGCAAAGCGGTTTTAAAAATAAAATTACCGATACCGAACTCAACCTCCTCTCCAAATCATGTGCACTCAAAAAGAAAAGATTGTTTAGTAATTGTCTACTTTCGGTCATGCTTCTTTATCTTTCTTTACAATTCTGCTTTACGTTGATTTTAGAAAATAAAATGAGGGAAATGAGTTTCAAGTTTGTGAAGAAAGGGACGTAATGGGATCTTTACAAGGGAAGTAGAAGCTTTTCTGATGGAGGAAGCGCGAGATAGTTGTTGATAAAGATTATGATTGAGTATGGGGAATGGCTGCATAGAGTTTATAAGTGGATATATTTTTGGGATGTGTGGGCTTTCTTTTGTAATCTTTGAATGTGAAGATGGGATTGCAGATGTTTTGTGAGGGATAACATTCTTTTGAAAATTTCTGACGTAACATATTGGTCTATGTAATATCCTATGTAGGATTGATAGGTTGAATGTTATGGGAGTTTTTTTGTGTTGTCTCAAGTAATTAAAATATGTGAATTTTGGGTGATTGTCATTTAAGTAATTGATTGGTTGGTTAGGTTAATTGGTTTAAGAGTGAGATATGTTGAAAGAATAGGTAATATCAAGTCATGGTATATTGATTTTGATGATATTAAAACTGAGTTATAAATGATTCAAAAATGGAGGCGTAGTGGTTGATCTTGATATGGTATTTGGATAGTTTAGTGAATAGCAATATTTTTTATGGAGGTGTAAGTTCCGAGAGTATTGGAGGAAAGCTAGTAAATAGGTTACCTTCTTATAAATGGAGATATTTTAAGGGGATTGTTGTTTTACTAGGAAATATGGGAGAATTAGTTTATTGAGTTGTTATAGAGAAGATATATGTTGTTATTTTGAGTTGTATTAGTACGTAGAGTGACTGAAGGATTGTTTGGTTTTAGAAAGTGCCATTCTACTCTCGACCTGTTTCTTCGCTTACATCATGAGCATTGAAAACGAGAGAGTGATGATGAGAATTGAGAAAGATAGAATATAATTGTATTTAGGTTTGATGGAGTTGCAACAGGGGGCGTGATGACAGGTATTGGAATAGGGAAGACTCTGTGGCGGGGTGTTTAGTGATATATGGTAATTGTTATATTGGTGAGGACTTCTGAATGGAATCAAAAATACGTAATGACGTATGAGTGAAGCGTGTGTATTGAATAATTTGGAGGTCGATTTAGAAGTGATTGGTTGTAAGATATAATAGCGGAGTATAGTAGCAGGTATGTGTTATGTCCAAAAGCTTTGGTTATTTAATTTTGTTTATGTATAGTCTTTATGAAAAAAGTTATAGAGGTGTTTTGTGGCACGTGGTGTTAGTTATAATGATGGAAATTGGAAGAGAGTGGAGGTGCCTCTGGTTATTTTTGTATGCGGATGGAGAGTTTGGTTTTTTGTGTGGTTGAATCTGAAGAGAGGTTGTGAGGATTGGTAGAGAGTGGTAGAGAGGATTGGTAGTGTTTGTAAAAGGAGGGGTTTAATAGTAAATGTAGATAAGTGTTAAGATTATGTGGTTAGTTTAGTGAGGTAGAGTTCTGCCTGTGTGAATGTCAATGTAAAGATAGTGATGAACTGGAACAAGTAATGTCTGAGTTTTAAATATTTAGTTTAATTAATTGCTGGGTTGAAAATTGGAACGGGTGATGCAGAATGTAAGTAGGAAAGGCTTGTGTAATGGTTAAGGAGAATGTGGCTAGTGCAATCTTATTAAATCCTTGTAATGGTATTAAGATACTAATGTTCTTAAGTGCGCTAGGTTGTTGCCATGAGGGTGATATTTGTACCTGTGTATATGGTATAGTAGTTGGCGAAACCATGTTTCTGGAATAGAGAGATAATGTAAATTAAATTTTAGATGAGCTATTCATCTTAGGCGTGTGGGTGAGATAAATTTGATAAAATGAGTGAATGAATCACATTAGTGAGGTTTGTGTGGTTGTGAAGTAGCGTAAATTTATTGGAGAATAAACGAAGTATCATTGAGCGTGGTTTTGATCATAGTGGGAAAATGAGTGATTGAATGTATAGTCGTTTTTTGGTTAAGGATGATGTAGTTACGGGTGGTGAGTTAATGCTGGAATCTATCCTTTCTGCCGGCCTTGGAGTGCCGAAGAAAAAGTGATTTTAGTTGGTAAGGAATTGCTGAAGGGTAGGAGAGGAAATTATTTGTGATGTTGGTCGATGAGAGGCTAAAGAATATGGGATCATGATATTAGGAATTGAATGCCGGGAGTTTTGGTAAGGGTGTAGTTATGGTTGTGGGTCTTTTGCCCATTTGGAGGATGAATCCCCACATTTGACAGTACACCTACGGTGAGGGCCCGTCGCAGTCTCGTGAGGTCGCATCAGGTGTGGAGTTTTGTGCTGATTAACGGCCATGCATTGATAATCTCATTTCTCTATTCTACATTTTCTGTTCCTATGTGGATTTGCTACTGTCTCACAGTCACTGCTTTGTTTTGGGGTTTTCTTTTCTATGGGTTTGAGGATAGGAGGAAAGTATAATTATGTGATTGATTTGATGGATGATGATGAAATATAAGTATATATTATATATGTTTTTATATTTTTTATATTAATATTTTAAATTTGTTAATTTTAGTTTTTATATTTGTTGAATATTTTATTATGTTTTTTATTATATTATTCTGTATTATTATTATTAGGTTTATATTTTGTTATATGTATATTAGTTATATTTTTTTTATATATTATATTAATTTAATTATATATATATATTTATATATGGTTTGTTTTATTATATATGATTTTATTTTATATTTAGTAATAGTTATTTTTAGTTTATATTTTTATTTTTATATATTTATATTAATTGATATAGTATATGGATTTGATCCGAGCGATTGTGTATTTATATATATAAGGTAGGTAGTGTGATACAGGTGCATTTGGGATCTTCCTCCACCCTTTTCTCAAAAAGTATATGAGATATAGGTCTGATGAAACTTGGCAATTATAATCTATGTTTGGGTTAAGGCTCGATAACAGGGTAAATTTTCAAGTCGGTTAGGTATGGTAGATAGGGGTACCTTCTCCCCCTCTATTGCGTAGTCATAACTGTTGCCTACGCCCTTAGTTTGCTTGCTCTGAGCGGCGAAGATTAGGCTCCTTAAGATAGCGAGTTTCGGATGTGAGTGGTGATGAACGTAATGCTCGTCGTAGTACGAGATTAATCGTAGGCCCCTGCGTCCCCCGTAAGGTGGACGCATGCCTCCCTATTTATAAAATAAATGATCGTTAGAAGCCGAAATTTGGAAGTGCTGGTTAGAGAACTCGGAGTTGTAGAGGATTCTGAGTCGGATCTAGCTTCGGAGTTCAGGGATCCCTCCCCGCCGGAAGTAGATAGATAAATAGAGATAGATAATTGAATATATATTGAAAAACAGAGGAAAGAGAGAGGAAGAAGGAGGAAGGGTAAGAATGATTCAGGAAGGAGGAGTGTGATGAAGGTTCAAATCTGGGATGAGGTAGTCGGAGTTTCAGTACCCTGACAACACTGGGTTGCTGGAAGCTTCTGCGGTGCTAGAGTTATATAACAGTGGCGTATATGTAGCTAACAATTTTATCCTTATATTATGTTATGCGAGTCTGTAGATTTCGAAAAATAATGGTTCAGAACCATCAATGAAAAAAAATAAAAATTAAAAAAAAAGAATGTAAAAAAATTTTTAAAAATTTAAAAAAAAATTTAAAAAAATATTAAGAAAATTAAATTATATGTATTTTTTATTCCTTTAGTTTATAATCTTAAAAATATTTAACGTTTTTTAATATAAATTAAATTTCATTGTCGTCTCCAGGTCCTCCCAGGAGCGATCTCAGAAGTTCTATTCAGAGCCTCTCTCTACCCTCGTCAGTCCTCTTCCATAGCCTCTGTCACAACCCTCCCTACACATATAGTATTTTAGTGATTTTTATTCATTGGTCATATTTTTGTATAACATAGGCACAGAATCTTTCATGTATTTTTGTTTTACATGCTTTAACCAGTTTGTTTTTACTAAAATAGTCACTGCTTTGATGTTTAAAACTTATGAAATTTGTGTTTTTGTTTAACATAACACAAAACAAAACGTTCATTTATTTTTTGTTTTATTATTAGTTAACAGTTTGTTTTTTACTAATAAGTTTTACGCTTTTCATGTTTTATAACTTAAGGAAATGTTGTGGCTTTTTAATGCATACCCTAAACTCTGTAAATTCAGTAAATCAGATGACCACCCACTTCCCTCCCTCCCTCGCTCCCTACGCCAGCCCTTGGATTATTTTTACATAACGAATAGTAATTTTAGATCTAAAATTTTATCACTAACCTTTCTAATTACTCATACCTGATCAATAAATATATGTCTAAAGATACAAGTTTTCACATCAATAAAGCAAACAATAGCATCATTGCTGTAACTACGAAATATAATTGTTACGTCGCACAAGAGCCTATACCATCTTAAACACAATATGAACAGTTAACAATTAACAAAGTTTCGTACTTAACAACAAGTAAAGGAACTAGCACTGCTTACAGAACGTAATCCTTAATTCACAACTTTTTTTTCATATACATATCACTGATATTTTTTACATTACATAATAACATTTAACAAAAATTTATCATAACCTATACTAATTTATCATCACTGATCAAATGAATATATGCTTAAGCGACAAAGTTTTCATATCAAGACTGCAAAATAAAATTTAAAAAATGACGAATAATTATGTACAAATCGATAAATACGTTTTCATTGCCTTATGCCCGAATATAACAGTCAACATTTAACAAAGTTCCATACTTAACAACAGGAAATTAACTAACGCTGCATACAGAACGTAACCGACTCACACTTTTTCTAACAATCATTTATTATTGTTACATTAACAAGTAACATTTAACAATAAATTTTCATATTTGATACCTTTAACCTAAATTATGCATACTGACGCAACGAAAAATATCGTCTATGATTTGCCAACAAAGTTCCAGTCAGTAAAGCTAACAATATTTCATAGCCTGAACAAGAATATCATGTATATTCAACGACAAAAACCTACACACCTTATGCACGAATTAAACATCTACATTAGCAAAAGTTCCATTACTTAAGTCCAACAGTAAGTAACTAACATTGCATTCAAAAACGTAACTTATTCACAACTTGTCAAACATGTCTCTGCTAGGACATATCATTATTTATTTTTTTGCACGAACATAGTACATTTAATAAAAATTCATCATCATCATACCTTAATGATATGTTTATTATTTATGCAAAGCTGAGGTAATAATTCTTAAATCTTATTATGAAGAGATTCCTCTTTTAGACTGCTGAGCCTATAGAATAATAATATGATCATACAGAAAATACCTAACTAGTATCCTTAAGCATTGAATTAAATCGCTAAACATTAACAAGAGTTCCATACTTAGCAACAGTGTAAAGTAAGCTATGGGGATGCATACCAATGAATCGTAACGTCTATTCGCTCCGTTTTCAAAAACATTCTCTAAACATATCATTATTATTTTTCATTAATCTAACAGGGTAATATTTATCATCACCATATCCTGACTTATCATATCGACAATGATATATGCCTGACGTTATACAAAGTTTTTGACTTAACAAAGCTAACATATACATAGTCTGAACGCAAGAATATAACATATCAATGAAAAACCTAACACAGCTTAAGCAAGAAAAAAGTATCTAACATAACTAAAGTTTCATATACACATTACAACAGTAAAGTAACTAACTGCATACAGAACGAACAGGTACGAAGTTGAGGAGGTAAATATTCATTTAACAAATCAGTATAGCTCTATGTTTGTTTATTTATTTTTAATTTCATTTCTTTTAAAAACTTTTTGAGTTTTAAACTTAATTTATTTTTAGATATTATTTCCTTAAGAAAGTTGTTAATATTAATTTAAAGTTTATTTATATTTTTAAATTTTATTGTTCACCATAGCATATAGATTGGTTTTATTTTTAAAATGATTCTGCTGTAAGACTTTTTTTGCTTTTAAAAAACTTTTATTATTTTTATTTATTTCTTTAAAACTTTGTTTTTAAAACTTTAATATTTAATTTTAATATTTCTTTAAAAACTTTTTGTCGTCGTAATCATCGTAGACCACCTGAACTAAAAAAAATATAAAGTTTGTTTTTTTTATCATCACGCTAGAAACGTAAATCAGGAATCAGTAATCAGATACCCACATCCCGTTCTCCCTCTCCGCCGCCTAGGATCCCTGATCAGTGAGGTATTGATCTATTGAGCTATTGATCTATTGGATTCAAGTCATTGTTCGAGTATCATTTTGGGTAAACAATAGCAATAAATAAGTTCTTTTTATACTAATCCTCGATTATGCTTTGATTTTTCAAAATTCTTCAATTTAATGATGCTATTGATTACATAGGTTGACACAAGAAATATAATCTGTAAATACAGTCAAACCTAAACATATTCCTTAAATACCGAATTATTTAGTCATGTCAACATTAGCAAAGAAAACCCTTTAATATTAGAAATACAAAATAACTGTTTGCATACAGAACGTACCCATTCGCAAATATAATATATATCTCTAACATATCACTGTATTTTTACATTAAGAAAAAATATTACATTTATCTAAAAAATTTATCTACATACCTAACCTAATTATCATACTCGCCAACGAATATATGCTACTGTAACAAAGTTTTCGCATCAATAAAACTAACATATCAACAGCTCTGAACTAAGAATGATAATGTATAGCGCCCAAACTAACATACCTTTGTACGAATAAACAGTCATTACATTAAAGCAAATGTACATACTTAACAACAGGAAGTAAAACTATCGCAGCATACAGAACGATATCAACGTTCTACCCTTTTTTCGAAACATATCTTTCTAACGTATCAACTGTTAATTTAATTGTGAAAGAGTGCTATCGTTATAACTACAATATTTAATTGTTAAAGAATGCATCTTAAATTTTATGAGAGTTAATGGATCAGAAAAATAGATGTTTGCTATTACAACAATAGTGTGTGTGTGTGATAAAGCTAACGATATTAATACTTCTGGCTAAAATATAATGTGCACTCCGCAATCTAGACACATTTAAATCACCGAAATAAACAGCTAACATTTAACAAAGTTTCATTACTTAACTATACTAAAGTTAACTAACATTGCAGTACAGAACGTAACCCTATTTCAAAAATATTCTTAAAAACATATTTATCAACAGACTATCAATATCCATTTCAGATAAAATGGTATAATTTAACTACAATTACCGTAACTAACCTAATTATCCTACAGGTCTATCGAATATAGTGGCCCCCCCCCCCCTGACGTAACAAGTTTTCACTTCAATAAGCTAACCATATTCAATAGCCTGATACTAAGATTATAAAGCAGAATGTACAAAAACCTAACATACCTTTCCGCTATATCAGAAAATGCTAACAAGTAACAAAGTTCCATACTTAACAGCAAGTAAAGTAACTAACAATTCATACAGAAAGAAAAAGTATGATGAAGTTAAGAAATCAGTATATATAGCCTTGCATTAGTTTATTTATTTTTAATTTCAATTTCTTTTAGGTTTATGTTTGTTACAAATTTGAATTAAATGATTATTTTAGATCCTTTAAAATGTTTTTGATGGAATAAACTTTTATATTTTTAATTTTAATTCCTTAAAACTTTCTGCTTTTAAAAAAACTTATTGTTTATTTTTTAATTTTATTTTCTTTAAAACTTTTTGCTTTTAAAAAAACTTTTTATTTATTTTATTTTTTGATTCTTTATATTAGTTTTTTACGTCTATTAAACAATTTAATTTTACTTTATTGCCTTTTACCTTTTTTGTTAATTTATAAAAATTTTTACAACTTTTCATATATATAACGTAAACAAATTTGTGTTTTTACACACCCTAATTAACCCGGTTAAATTGGGAATTCAATAAATCAGACGCACCCATCCTTCTCTCCCCCCGTCCCACCCTGTATCTAGTGGAGGTATTGTGATCTAATTGAGCTATGATCTATTGATCTAGCATTTGTCGAGTATCATTTTGGGTAAACATAGCATATTTAATATAATCTTTTTAAACTAATCCTCGAATATATCTTGACCTAACACAAAGTTTTCCCATCATAAAGCTTACATATCATCACCTTAATCATTAAATATATATGTAAAACATCAAACCTAACATACCCTTAAATACGTAATAAGCAGAGTCACATTAGCAATAGTACCTACTTAATCAACAAGAAAGTTTAAATATCGTTGCATACAGAACGTACCCCATTATACCCTTTTCAAACATATCTCTACATATTCACTGTTATTTTACATTAAACATAATAACATTTAGCAAAAAATTTATCATATACCTAACCTAACTATCCCACTGACCAATGAATATATTATCCTTAACTGTAACAAAGTGTTTCGCATCAATAAAGCTAACATATCACAGCCTGAACTATAGTAATATAATGCATATGTTATTCGTTCCTAGATGATCCTGCTGATGAACAAACATGGGCTTCCCTCAAATTCTTTCCATTCAATCGGAGAACTCTGAGCCATAAGCAACTAGGATATATAATAAGAAGGCTTCAAAAAGTTTTTGAAAGGGAAAGAAGTCAAGGCGTCTTAAAACGTCCAGATTTTAAGGTTTTATGTTAGAAAGTTTTTTCATATCTTGGAAACAAAGTATTACCTAAATGCAGTTAAAACAACTGTAATAGATGTTTAATTTCATTATTTAAAAAAAAAATTAATACATAAATAGTAGTAAGTAAATCATCTTATAAGTTATATTTTCATTGTGCTTAAAAAGATAAATCAAAATAAAGAAAGAAATTTTATCGAAAACTTACAAACGAATAACTTATTTGCATACAGAACGTACCTATTTCATACTTTTTTTCAAACATATCTCTTTCATATTTCAATGTTTATTTTTACATTAACATAGTAACATTGTAACAAGATATTATTTTACCATGATTATCCTAACCTTTTAATATTCCTTACAGGTCTTTATCGATATTAACTGCTTTGACGTTAACAAGTTTCACAATCAATTAAAAGCTAAACATATCTATTAGCCGTGTATATACTAAAGATTATATACGCAGAATGACAAAAACCTAACATACCTTCGCTCGAATAAAACTGCTAACAATAACAAGTTCCATACTTTAACAGCAGTAAATATGTAACTATAGCAATGCATACAGAATGAACAAGTATGATTCATTTAACAAATCAGTATAGAGCTGTGTTTGTTATTTATTTTAATTCCATTTCTTTAAAGTCTGTTTTGTTTTTAAAAAATACTTTTATTTATTTTTAATTTTAGTTTTTCACTTAAAACTTTTT
>JABUQX010085354.1:0-50095 GCA_015478945.1 Trachelipus rathkii
TGTCAGCCTCGCCGAAGCATGATGCAACTCCATTTTACATAAATAATCGAATAATTGATAAATGCATAATAACAATATAATATAATAATTAATACTAATAATAGATGCTTAAATAATAATAATATAAATAATAATAGAAACAAAATAATATTAATTATTATTATTATAAGTTATTATTTATTATTATTAATTATTATATTCATTATCTATAATAATTAATAATAAATAATTATAATAATCATAATAATCGAATAATGTAATTTCATTTCCTGCTGAGATGCTCGAGTTCGGGGCGAAATATTGCAACGATAACAAGTCTTCAACAAAGCTCTTAGTCCTGAATGAAATGACTCGCTCACAGGAGATAGGTTTTCTTCTTACAGCCTCTTCAAATAAAAAGGAATTTGACCGACAGCGCACTCTGAGAGGAACAGCTCCGACGCTTCGTACCTTTGAACCTCCAGGATGGCTGTAGCCACTAGCTTAGCAGCTTCTTTTTCACGGCGTTAGTCGGACACCTTTCTGAGACGTCCGGATATGATTTGTTCTTTGGAAGACAGTTCGCTAGATGAATTATTGCTTTAGCTCTCTCTTTTTATAGAAACCTTTTTTTGAAAAAGATATTGAAGTTCACTCATTGTATGCCTTTAAATTTTAAAACATATTTTCTTACTGGCTCATTTACTCGTATAGTGCAAGCATAATAATAACATTTCATTTAATTATAATATTATTATTCATTATTATTATTATTAATTACCTCTTGCTTTATATCACATATAATAATATAATACTCAAATTTTATTATTATTATTATTATTTTTATTTTCTTAATTAATTATATAATTTTATCATAATCGCATCTTTAGTTAGAATCTTGTAAACTTTATTTTTTGTAACACCAAGTTACCCCCACAGCTGTGCGTCACGCAAATTCCGAGCACCTTACTCGTACATATGAGAAGTGCCTATGCTGTTAAAAACGCGAATAATTATTATTTTATTTCACTTTGGAAATTCATAAAATTTAAATTTCACTAAAATCCCATTCTTTCTCTTTTTTTCAATGTTTATTTAAGCATATACGAGGAAAATCCAACCATCAGTTATTAATCTCTATTGGCTAAAAATTCACCGTTCATTTTCAATTGGGATCGGGAGCCCGGTTTTGTCTTCTTCTAAAACTACGACTACTAGGGAGTCGGCCGAGTGGTTTGTTTTTAAATCGATCTTGGAGCTCGAAGTCGATCTAGTCTACTTTATTATCATTCGACTCCGTCTCCTGATTATATATATATACATACTATACTATCTATTTATCATATATATTAATATATAGTATTATATACAGATATTTTATATATATTTACTAATATATACGTATATATATATATATATAATATATACTTACTATATATATACATATATATATTACTATCTCACTACTTTTCATGAGATTGGGCCGGCAAAACCAGTTACAAAATTAGACTATTATTTTTTTTTTAGGAATCCATTGAAAAATCGAATTTGAAATTTTAAAATTATGTATACGAATGTATCCTCATCATTTTAGTTTTCTAAAATGTTGTAGATGATGGAAATAATAAAAATGTTGAATAAATTTATTTAAAAATTTTTTACAAAATTTCATTTTATCCAAAAATTGAAGCTTCGGGGCGAAGTTTTGTGCCTTGGTCCAATCCATTTTAATTATAATTTAAATTTAAATAAGTTTTTAAATCAATGTTATACGAAGTAATTTTGTCCCATAAACAAGTTTTTGTCGTTTATATTTTAATTGACATAACAATGAAATAAACTTATAAAATTTCTAATAGCATAGACTGACCTAGGCCAATAAAATAGGCAATTTATATTAGGCAGTAAGCGTGAAAGGTTTGAAATAATCTAGCTTTTTGTGACAAAAATAAACAATATTTTAATTCATAAATTATGGACAATCAATTTTAATAAATGAATAATAATAATACATACTTATTCGTTATATTATATTATTATTAATTATTATATTATTATATCTCATTAGTTATATTCATTATTATTAATTAATTGTCACTAATTTAATTTATAATATGTAAAACAAACAATTTGTCAACAAGTCTTAATGAGAATGTGCCGGTACGAGGCTACTCGTCATTAAAGTGGCTATTGTTCTTAAAAGCGTGTAATTAAATATTATTTATAGAAATTAATTAAAATTATTGTGCATAAAACTTATTTTTTTGTCAATGTAATAATTAATCTTATAGCCATAAGAACGCGATGAAAAATAAAATTACCTATTTACTGGAAATAGAATAAATATTGGAAATGTCAATAAAAAGATAACTTAGACTTGTGTGATTTTTTTATTCAAATTACTTCTATAAACATCTATTATACATATCTATTACATTTGATTATTACTTATTATTATTAATAATGTTATAATAATTAGATAGATAATGATTATCTACTATACGGTAATAGACAGATTATAGAACAACTTAAACAATGAATTATAGTCTACCATCATACGATATAAACCTAAATAAAATATTAAAAGACTACCAAATGACAAAAGTTACATTTCTATATAAGTGTATAAGATATAATGGTTTCCCCCATCCTCCAGCTTATGGGGATGGGGGGAAGGGGTAAAAAATTTTAGAAATAAGCTTAAGATTTTAAAATGGTTTATGAGTTTGTATAAAAATACACTTCCCAATATGCTTATAAATTAAAATTTCTGATATCTTCATTCTACGAGATTCACCAGGTCTTAATTTTTTTGCTCATTTAAAAAAAAAAAATTTTGGCAAATGGGAAAGTTTTTTTTAAGACCAAAGTGTAAGTTATTTACTTAATTTTATATAGGGGTTAAAATATATTCTATTTACTTTTTTAGAAAAACCTTTAGATATTACAAATGTTTTATTAAAAAAAATATGAGAGTTTATAAAATTAAAGGTTTGGGCCAGGGGCAGAAGTATAGGTATAGTATATATATATATATATATATATATATATTATATATCATATAGAGGTGTACCGGAATTCCGGTCCGGCCGGAATTCCGGCCGAATTTGACATTTTTTTCCGGTTCGGGGTTCCGGCCGATTTTCAAAATTCCGGCGGGAACCGGAATTACTAATTTATTTCTGAAAAAATCTTTCGCATGATTTTTTTTTATGTAACCCTAAAGCCCATTTTTAACAATATTTTAATAGTTATTGTTACATTTAGAAAATTATAGTTTTAATTGTGTTTATTATATAAAGATTACTTCATTTTCTCCACAAGGATTATAAGATATTCACATTAAATCCAAATTTTAAATTCAAATTCAGTAATTTTTGGGCTAGTAATGTTATGTTTGGGAATATAGCTTTGTTCACTTTCACCAATTCAGGAATTCTTCTTTTCCCAGATTCGGATTGATTTTTCTGGTAAAAAAAATTCAAACTTCTTTTAAGAAGTTCCTTTTGCAAGAGCCGCTTGATTTTTTCTTCTTTTTCCTTTTTTGTTGTTAATTGACTCGCTGTTACTTTCACTTTCTTCAAACTTATAAAAACTAAGTAACTTTCAGTAATTCCTTTTCTTAATGCTCCTGATGATTTTGAGGTAGCTACTTCGCAAATCTAAATTTATTGTAGATAATGCTCAATTTCTGAAAATGACTCATCGCCTGACCTTCTTCTGTTTGTTTTTTCCGATTCCACTTTTTATATCCATTTTATTTAAAGTTTCTTTAAGCATCCATTTTCTACTCAATTCTCTTTATTTCATTAGAAAATAAAGTCAGTTAGTATCTTGGGTCTACTACAGTAATTCAATTTTCTTGTTTTGATATATTTCTATTGACTTTCTCTTCCTTTTTATTCATAAACTAAACTCTAATTGCCTTCTTCAGCTCTTCTTTATTCTCTGCTGTCTCCCTCAGAGTTTTGAGAGATATGCTGGAGAGCTCAAAATATGTAGAATAATTGATGATATAATTTGATTTTGCCTTCTAGTTTCCGTAACCATGAGAAATGGTTGCAAAACTCTTAGAATTTCTTTCAAGTATTTGCCATTTATGACAGGGTTGGCAAATGATTGATTGTTCTAAAATATAAACTTGCAGAGGTTTTTCAAACATTCAATTCTTTCTAGAATTAAATATGTGCTATTCCAGTTTGCTGACATCTCGAATTGGCATAAGTGGGCTTGCATGAGATGTGGATCCAAGTCCTTTTGTATTCTTTTATTTTCATTACAGCTGCTTAAAACTGGAATGATTGAAATGTGTACAAATAGTCCTACATTCTTTATTAAATCACACTGTTTTTGAGAAAATAGGCATTGTTTTAAATAAATGCAGTTTATGAATACAAAAGAAAACTTGTGTAATCCCTGCTAAATAGTTTCCAAGTTTCATTTATATGCTTCCTCTCGAAGGATCAAGTGGTATGCTAAGGAGGAATTTCCAATTATTGCATCTACTTTCAAAACTCAAATAGCGATTTAATTCCAGAATAGACTGGGAATACTTGCAATAGTACACATTATTTTTAAACTCGCTGGTAAGGCCAAATGCAGTTAAAGAATGAAAATGCGTCTTTGAATCTATTTGCTCTCTATATTCTGTGGTAAACTGATAATTGATCAAGCTAGATAATTCTCGAATACTTGCTGGATCTAATTTCTTGTATGAAGTTGGTAACATTTTGTTCTACAAAATATTTTCATTCTAGGAATAAGATATTTTTGGTTGAAGATGGGAATAAATTCTATGATCCTTCCTCTTTCTGTGACTGTTGAATTGTTGATGAATCGTGTCCGATGCACGGATCGATACGAAATATTTTTTAATTTTCTGTGAATTTGGGGTCATTGAATTATGCAAATCTCTTTTTAAATTCCTAAAATACTTTATTTCCCGGCTTGGGATCTATTGCTCTTTTTGCGTTTTGCGCCTGGTTCTAGAAAAGTTACAAGACTATCCTTTTTTTACTATTAGAATTTTTGGAAGCTTCTGATAATCCTAATAAAATTTTTTCCATATGTTCATGAAGTGGCATTGTCCTAATATAAGATTTTATGTTGAAGTTTATATAAATCATATATTTTTCAACATTACTTTATAGTTAAAGGAATTTCATAAGAAATTCCGGTTCCGGCCGAATTCCGGCCAGAATTTTGTAGATTAGTAATTCGGTTCCGGCCGGAACTGAAAATATATATATATGTAAAATCGAATGATTTATAGTATATATATTATATAATATATATATATTAATATATATATATTATTATAGTATATATATATATATATATATATTGCAGGGTGCTTTTTTCAACCATGGGAACTCCTTTGAAAGATCTTTGTGCAAACCGAGTGACCATTAATATTGCAAATGAACCACAGATGAAACAACTTCTTCTTACCAAGTATTGTATTCTTAAAAATATTGGATACAGAGAAAAATTCCAAAATAATTATGAAAGTTATGAAATGTTGGAATTAGAAATTAATAACATATTAAAAATATTAGAAATACCGTTATGGATGAGGGAAAAAATACCTGTAGTATTGATTCTATTGCGTTTAAAACAAACATTAGATTGGGCAGAATTTCATAATGAAAAATTTGATCTGTCAATCAAGTATTGTTGTTACTTTATCCGAAGTTCTCATTTCACCTCAAAAGGAATGATTAATAAAGAAATAGCTGCGAGAGACTTGGTAATGGACACTCAGTTAAGTTCTTCTCATAGATTTTGCATAGCTTGTTATTACTGTTTTTCTGATGTGATTCCTGCTTTGTGGAAGCAACTTCCAGAAAATGAGAAACCTCGTATGGAGAAAGGAGTGCTTAAACATGGCTTGGGTATTTGGGGGGATAAAGAAATGGTCATTATATGGTCGCATTTTTTGTTACAAAATATATTAGATAAAAATGATTTTCCATTGTACAAATTTAAGGCAGCTGTTAGGGATGGTAATGAAGTGAGCGCTCAGAACTGCTGGAAAGAGCTAAATGACTCAGAGAAAAATAAGGGCTTGGTATACTTTGGAAATCTTTTAAAGATTAATTTTTTAAACAGAAAAATTGATACTAGGAATTCATTTCCTTTATTTTTACATTTGCCACTTCAACAATACATTGATGTGATAAAATTACTAGTTCCTCTTTTAAATAAAGAACAATTAAAGTTACTCTTTCAGAATGAACAGTGTTTGTATTTGGTGCTTTTTCATTTCTTAAGTTTGCCATATCTGCATTTGTTTATAGATATGGTACAGCGAACTTGGGAAATTTTAAATGAACCTGGATTTTATTTGCTACTTGACAAGATAACCAGCCTGATCCATTCTTCAGCTCCTTTTAAACTTTGTGGCTACCATCATATTTTTAGAAATTTTTGGGAAAAACTTCCTATTTCTTTTAAAAGATTTTTCTTTAGATTTGATTCACCAAGTGATTATAGAACCAATTTTATAAGAAATTTTCTTTATACATGGAATAATCCAGTCTATGAAATAGAATTAACAGATTCTGAATATTGCTATGTAATAGGAAAATTATTTTGTTCCCCACTTACCAACAATGATGTGGATATAATACATCTAGTTTTGGGGGATGCTACAACAGAAGAGAAATTGCTTATTGCAGAATCACACACAAAGTTTCTTTGGTCAAAAACTGCAAAAGCCATGGATTTCAGATTAGTGGTTTTGTTTATTGACTGTTGTATCCCTGAAGAAAGGGTTGATTTAAAAAGCAGCTTTTTCAATAGATCTGATGTTTATATTGAATTTTGGCAATTTATTTTATGTGGCACTTTGAATCGGGTTCAGAAATTCATAAAGTGGGCTTTCACTGAAAGAGAATTTGACAATATGAAAAAAAAATTGTTGTTATATGTAGACAAAACTTTATTAGAACACTTCAATATTGATAAAATAAGATATATCGATGAGGCCTTAAAGTGGATTATATCATCGGATAACATTGAAGATTATAAGAAATTATTAATGTTAACGGTTGAAGACATTACAACATACGAGTTTTGTTCATTATCACTAGTGAATGGAGATTTTGAAGCAATTGATTTTTATTTGAAGTGGGTTTTTTCATCTGAAAAACAAATTAAAGAGTATAAAAAAGCATTAGCTGATTATACATTTGATGATTTCAATAGCAGAAAGAAAGCACGAACTTTGATTTTGTGGAATGAACAATTACATAGAGGAAATTTTGTGTTTCTTGGAAAATTTGATGGTTATGTTTTTGTTGTTCGTCAAGAATTTCATCATATTGACGAATTCATAAGATGGTGTGAACTTTCAGAGGGAGAAATAAAAAACTTTAAAAAATGTTTGATGGAAAAAAAATGTATATTAGCCTTATGTGTTGATATGTTAATAAATGATAAAAGAGATCGTGTCAGCAAATTACTTGAATGGTGTCAGTTTTCGGAAGCAGAAGTCAGAAAATTTTATTCTAGTTTGCCAAATGAGCTAAATTTATGTGAATATTTTATAAATGAAAAAGCGAAATTAGATAAAATGGAAAAATTCTTTAGTTTATTGCCATTGTCAGAGGAAGAAGTAAATAGTTGTAAGAAAGTGTTTGGTTTAAGAAATTCTAAGGTTGTTATTGAAAGGAGCTCAGAAAGTTTGGACTGTGAGGATGAAGCAGTTTTAAATCATTTATCTCATCCAGACTTGAAAAAAAAACGCCTAATGATTATTTTTTGTGCTTCTTTTTTTATGCTTTTTACCCTTATTGTGAGCTTTATTGTTTTAAAAAACAAAATGATCAATAATTGAATCTTTTTTTGTAATATCATTTCAGTATTATTTGACAAATAAATTAATAAACAAATATAAAATTTACAAACTAAACATACTCTGTATATTTTGGTAACAGACATTGTCCAATTCCAACTGCTGAATGAATGTCATTGCCTCGTTAAGGTAAATGTAAATGGTATTGGTTTTGTTACATGTCACTAATAGTAATGACATAACAGGAATATTGTAAGTAAAGTAATTAAGTAATATATTTAAATTTATATTATTTAAACTCGAACATTGTTATCACCATAATCTGAGACTGGGAATTCAGTAGTAAGCTCCCTATAGTTCAGTAAATATAGCCTATAAAACTAGGCAGGGTTGACAACTGGATGCCTCCCAAAGGAGCTGCCACCTACCCAGCAGGGCATATATATTTTTTTTAAGGGTAAAATGGGGAGATTTGAAAACAAAAAAATATATAATAGGCTATATGTATATAGTGACTTTATAAAAAAAAATGAGTAAGGCACAATATAGAAAATTCAGAGAAATTTTTAGTTTTTATAGGACTAATTATATATATATATATATATATATATATATATATATATATATATATATATATATATATATATATATATATATATATAATATATATATATATATATATATATATCTATATATATATAACACCTTTTAACATACTCTATCCCTTTTTACGGGCTTTATCCCCTTTTCAGAGGAAATCGAACTTTAAGCTGGCTATCCCAAACCAGCGCCACCAACGTGTTCGCAGTCGAGTTTTAAATCACCCCCAGGTAGATAAAACTCCAACCTCCAACTGCTATGCAGAGAATTGAACCAGCTTCCTTTATTATAGAGGCGGCGACTCAACCTCCTGCGCCACGAGGCGTTCTCATATATATATATATATATATATATATATATATATATATATATATATATATATATATATATATATACTATATATATATTTATAGAAATATGGATATATATATAGCATATATATATATATGTTAATAATGTGGTACATATACCATACATTAAAGACTGTAATACTGTAAATTTTATAAAAATACATGATTATTACTTAGTATTTTATATATATATATTATATATATATATATATATATATATATATATATATATATATATATATATATATATATATATATTGTTTGTCCCTATATATATATATCAGATCAATTTTTAGGCCAGGGCCGGGTATTTGCCATGTCTGAAAAAAAATATTTTTTTTAAAGAAATTTAATAAGCATATGGATTATACAATAATATTCAGAAAGTTTATCTGGTTTTAAATTTTACTTCTTTAATTTGACATTTTGTTTGAGGATCCACACACCAGAAAATTGATCAATATTCATATGACAGTATGGGTAAATTATGGTGTAGAAACATTAAAATTTCTCCTGTGTCAGCAGTGAGTCTATTACATCTGGCTGTTTAGATATTTCCCCCTGACTGCTGAAAAGCCTCTCACTCTCTACAGACGAAGGTGGTGGTGATAGATATTTCTGTGCAGCACATGATAAATATTTATAATTTTTGCATTCCTTTGCCCATCATTCCATAGGAACTTCGTTTTTATTCAAAATAGGGTTGCTAATTTATCTTTTTACTTCTTTCTTTACTTCATTATTTAACAAAACCATTTTTGTCACCAGGTTTAGTTTTATCCTTAATGAGGCTTTGAAAATGTTAAAATTGGTGTCTTCTTCTTCACCAGATGTTGAGGTGTCAGTGATTTCAATTACCAGACTTCTAGTTTCATCATCACCTTGTGAATCTTCGATGTCCTTTGTCGACCATATTCTTTGTTTGTTTTTCACCTGAATATTGCCCTCTTTCAGTTGTAAGGCTCTCATCTAAAAATTTATCTTTAAATTGTGGGTCCAAAAAGGTAGCAATAACCAGGTTTTAATTTTCTAAATTAAGCTGAAATCTTCTGTCACAGGACTCTTGCCATCCTACTATACAAGTTCCAATACCACTATATTCTCATCCATCTTCTGCCTTCTTAAGTATATATTTTAAAACTTATGGTTGGAATATTGATATAAAATAAAATATTGAAATAAAATTCTTCCAGTTCTTAATGTGGAGTGTACAACAAAATAAAATTTTATATTTGTAAATAAACTTTTATTATTCAATTTAAAAACGCCTACAACCGATTATATGAATTAGCATTTGCAATTATAGGAAAAATTGTTGCAAATATTTCAGCAGAGATTACTTTTTCTGAAAATACTAAGACCCTGGTGAATTTGGACAAGGCTGAGTCAAAAAAAAAAAAAAAAGTAGAGGGGGTACCCTGCACATACATATATATATATATATATATATATATATATATATATATATATATATATATATATATATATATATATATATATATATATATATATATATATATATATATATATATATATATATATAAGTAATGGAGGAGCCTTAGGTATAAATTCTTGAGGATTACAACAAATAAATAAGAGATAAAATCAAAATATTAAATTCATAAGTAAATCCTTTTAACTATAAATTAAAGGCATGAGCTTTCGGTCTAATCGACCCTCTTTCAGATGCAGTTCTTTTTATACTAAAATAAATAAATAAAATTAAAAAATAAAAATTAACAAAATATAAATATCAATATCTCTCTCTCTCTCTCTCTCTCTCTCTCTCTCTCTCTCTCTCTCTCTCTCTCTCTCTCTCTCTCTCTCTCTCTCTCTCTTCTCCCTCTCTCTCTCTCTCTCTCTCTCTCTCTCTCTCTCTCTCTCTCTCTCTCTCTCTCTCTCTCTCTCTCTCTCTCTCTCTCTCTCTCTCTCTCTCTCTCTCTCTCTCTCTCTCTCTCTCTCTCTCTCTCTCTCTCTCTCTCTCACTCTCTCTCTCTCTCTCTGCTCCTCTCTCTCTCTCTCTCTCTCTCTCTCTCTCTCTCTCTCTCTCTCTCTCTCTCTCTCTCAGCTCTAGTTGGACATCAACAAAATCACTGATAGGTGAAATTAACTTGGATTTCAGTTTTCTCCTTTTAAAAGAAAGGCTCTATTGTTTCGGGGAAGGTTAGGAGGGGTAACCGCCGCCTTCCCCAGCCGACTCGCACCTTAAGTGGAACCTATTCCATTAGTGCCATAGTTGAAATTCCTTGAACTTATCTTCGATGAACACCTTTCTTATTCTCCACATAGTGTACACCTGTAGGCTTTTGACCTTCTATGCCATAGTCTTTCAGGGCCGCGCAGGTTCCTGCAGCTCCTACACTGCTCTGGTTTTGTCCAAATTGGACTATGGGAGTGTTGTGTGGGATCAGTCCACTGCCAACTTGCTTGATCCTGTCCAAAATGCAGGCCTGCGAATCCCAATTGGCACATTCTATTCTTACCCTCATGTGAGTTCAGAAGTGGAAGCAGACGTTTTGTCCTTTTCTCCACCAAGAGCGTAGTATGTGTTGGTCATTCCTCCTGCACCAAATTCCCACCACCTCGGCTCTAACTACGATCTTGGAGGGTGTCCCAAACTTCCTGCAATACTGACCTTTGCGGAAATTGTGTACAACTGTCTGACACGTCTGCATGTCTCTCTTCAGAAGACACTGACCTATTCCCATGAGTTAAACCAATTTCCCTGGTTATATCCGGCTCCCTCGATATTTTTAGCTCTGTCAGAGCTTCGGGCGTGCCTTTTGTTACATTAGGATGTACAGTATGACTCTACCAATCTACACAGAGTTTTAAAATGGTCACTGGGATTTTCCTGTACTATTTTAATGACACTCTCTAGGATTATTTTTATCGCTTTAGATGCCTCATATGTGATTTAGTCGGACTCTCGTAGTGCCCTACAAGCCCTTCAGGTATTTTATCCAAAAAAAATCCTCTGGTGCTGGGTACTCAACGGTTCACCCATCGACTTTTCAAATATATATATATATATATATAAATATATATATATATATATATATATATATATATATATATATATATATATATATATATATATATATATATATATAGTAATCCCTAAGGTGGATTTTTGTTTGCTGCGACGAGCTCTCACTTAAGGGGAGGGACTTTCCTTTCGACTTACGTCATGTTCTACTATTTTCCTGTTTCCTGTGGATGTTACGCACCTCACCCCATTCTGGGGATAGGTCTTAGACTAATAAATATATATATATATATATATATATATATATATATATATATATATATATATATATATATATATATATATATATATATATATATATATATATATATATATATATAAAACAAAGCAATGTTTGTAATGTTTTTTTTGTATGTGTGTAAAGGCGGCTCCACACATGCGGAGTTCGTCGAACTCTTTGCCAAACACCCCATGTGTGTATCTGTCATTTTTGGCAAAGCTTTGCTCATCTGCTTGGTTTGCGATGAAAAGATTTGTGTATTTGGCAAACCAAGCAAATGAGAAAAGCTTTACCAAAAATGACCCATACACACATGTGGTAGAATGTGTGTAGACGTAATTCGTTTATGAGGAAAAAACAAATGCAAAGCGCAAAGATTCAAAGGGTTTGACAAACTCCCCATGTATAGCAAGTGCCCGAGTTTAAATATTTAGGATATATGTTGGATGAAAAGGGAACGGATGATGCAGAGTGTAATAGGAAAGTTGTGAATGGCAGGAATGTGGCTGGTGCAATTAAATCGTTGGTGGATATAAAGGGACTAAGTCTCGAGTGCGCTAGGGTCCTACATGAGGGTATGTTGTTACCTGTGTTAATGTATAGTAGTGAGACTATGGTCTGGAATAAGAGGTATAAATCTAATGTACAATGTGTTCAGATGGACAATGTTAAGTGTGAGAAGAATTGATAAAATTAGGAATGAACGTATTAGAGAGTTGTGTGGTGTGAAGAAAGGGGTATATGATAGAATAAATGAAAGTATGTTGAGATGGTTTGGTCATGTGGGAAGGATGGATGATAGTCGGTTGGTTAAGCGAATGTATAGTGGTGAGTGTGCTGGGAATCGACCGGCTGGGAGACCAAAGAAAAAGTTGAATGAGTCAGTAAAGGAATGCCTGGAGGAGAGAGGAAAGGAGCATAATAGAAGTGAATGGCGGGTTTTTTTGAGTGGGTATGGTTGTGGCCCACCTGGGCCAAAGGTTAAACCCCACATTGACGAGATGCCATAGTGAGGGCCGTCGCGGTCCCGTGAAGCTCCAGGGTGGATTCTCTGACTGCGACGAGTTCTCACTAAAAGGTATAAAGGGGGCGGTAATGCTGGCTTTCTTTTGGACTCGTGTGATATTCTTCTACTACTTTTCTGTTTCCGGTGCATGCCATGCACCATACCCCCCAGTCTTTATTTGAGAGAAAAGATATATAAATATATATATATATATATATATATATATATATATATATATATATATATATATATATATATATATATATATATATATATATATATATATATATATATACCCGCAGCGCCCTTCAGGCCTTGTCTACTGTACTAACCAAAAACCCGTTAGTTTTGTACAACTTCTCCACTCCCGGAAAAACGGTTAACGTTTTACTGGACTCCATCTCACATTGGGAAATGAGTCTGCTGATCTTTTAGCCAAAGAAGCTTCTGCAACTCTGCTGCCCCTTTCCGAATACCGTCCATCCGTTTTAACACAAAACCACATTCACCTACTGACTCCCCTCACCTCCGTCGATGATTCCAGGTATGTTGGCAGGATTGCTGGAAGAGAAACCAGCGGAGAAAAACTGCGTGCCATTAAGCCAACGCTAGGGCATTGACCTCCTCATTACCGCTGTAGCCGTCACCAGGAGGTGATCAGCCATTCTGCCATCACACACGGCCATTTTATCTGGATCCTCCCCCCGCTTGTTAGTTGTATTTCCATACACCATCTTTTCTTGAACTGCACTGCCATTCCTCTAAATTCAATCATAATGTCATTTTTACAGGCCCTAAATCCCCTATTTGAGATTTAAATGTATTTCCAGTGATCACTCTTAGCGATGTGTCTAGGAGTCTTCCTCGTTTCGGTAAAGCAGCTTCCTTTGTGATGTGAAGACTTCTATACAAATTCTCAAAAATATAATATATATATATATATATATATATATATATATATATAATATATATATATATATATATATATATATATATATATATATGCTATTTCTATAGCTACTCTATCATCCACCATCTTTCCGCAAGACTGGGGGGTAAGGTGTGTGACATGCACCGGAAACAGAAAAGTAGTAGAAGAAAATGACACAAGTCGAATAGAAAGCCCAGCCTTACCGCCCCCTTTATACCTATTAGTGAGAACTCGTTTCAGTTAGAAAAATCACTCTAAAGCTTCACGGGACCGCGGCGGACCCTCACTATGGCATCTCGTCAATGTGGGGTTCATCTCTTGACCCTGGTGGGCCACAACAATGCCCCCTCACAAAACTCCGTCATTCACTCCTATTATGCACCTTTCTTCTCGCCTCTGCCAAACTCACATTTCTCTCCTCCAGGCATTCCTTTACTGACTCGATCCACTTTTTCTCTCCCAGCCGGTCGATTCCCAACACGCTCACCATTATACATGCATCCGCTTAACCAACCGACTATCATCCATCCTTTCCATATGACCAAACCATCTCAACGTGCTTTCATTTATTCTTTCATTCGTTCCTTTCTTCACTCCACACAACTCTAATACGTTCATTATTCATTTTATCAATTCTTCTCACACGCCCTTATATAAGATTGTCCATCTGAACCCATTGTATTTTAGATCTATACATTTTATTCCAGACCATAGTCTCACTACTATGCATTAACAGATGTAACAACATTATATATATATATATATATATATATATATATATATATATATATATATATATATATATATATATATTTATATATATATGAGAGAACGCTGGTTCAATCCTCCGCGTAGCAGTTGAGTTTGATCTGCCTGGGGGCAAGGTAAACGACTGCGAACACGTTAGTGGCGCTGGTTTGGGATATGACCTTAAAGTTCAATTTCCTGTAGTCCCCCGTGTTACCCTCTGAAAAAGGGGATAAATCACGTTAAAAGGAAGTTTATATATATATATATATATATATATATATATATATATATATATATATATACTATATATATATATATATATATATATATATATATATATATATATATATATATATATACCGTAAAATGGGGGAAAACTTTTTGTCTTGAGGATATATATATATATATATATATATATATATATATATATATATATATATATATATATATATATATATATATATATATATATATATATATATATATATATATATATATTTTGCAGGTACTTTCTCCAGCCATGGCAACTCCTTTGAAAGACCTTTGTGTTAACCAAGTTATCATTAATATTGCAAATAAACCAGAGATGAAACAACTGCTTCATACTAAGCGTTGTATTCTTAGCAATATTGGATGTAGAGAAAAATTCAAAGATAATTATGAAAGTTGAAATATTGGATTGGAAATAAATGATACATTACAGAAGTTCAATTTGGTTTTGAGAGAAAAAATATCTATACCTATGGTTATATGGAGCTTGTTGAGATCCTATAAATGGGCAAAATTTCATGAGGAGAAATTTGGTTTGCCCTTCGATTATTGCTGTGATTTTATCAAAAGTTCTCATTTCACCTCAAAAGGAATGATTAATAAAGAAGTAGCAGCGAGAGGGTTGGTAATGGACACTCGATTACATTCTTCTCGTAGATTTTGCATAGCTTGTTATTACTGTTTTTCTGATGTCATTCCTGCTTTGTGGGAGCAACTTCAAAAAAATGAGAAACCTCGGATGGAGAAAGGAGTGCTTAAACATGGTTTAGGTATTTTGGGGGTTAAAAAAATGGTCATTATATGGTCTCATTGTTTGTTACAAAATATATCAGATGAAATTGATTTTCCATTGTACATATTTAAGGTATCTGTTAGGGATTATAATGAAGTGAGCGCACAGAACTGCTGGAAAGAGCTAAATGGCGAAGAGAAAAATAAGGTCTTGGTATTCTTTGGAAATATTTTAAATGAAATTTTTAAGAAGAAGAATTGATACTCGCAATACATTTCCTTTATTTTTACATTTGCCACTTAAACGATACATTGATGTGATAAAATTACTAGTTCCTCTTTTAAATAAAGAACAATTGAAGTTACTCTTTCAGAATGAACAGTGTTTATATTTGGTGCTTTTTCATTTCTTAAGTTTGTCATATCTGCACTTGTTTATAGACATGGTTGAGCAAACTTGGGAAATTTTAAATGAACCTGGATTTTATTTGCTACTGGACAAGATAACAAACCTGATGCGCTCTTCAGCTCCTTTTAAACTTTGTGACTACCATCATATTTTTAGAAATCTTTGGGGAAAATTTCCTAATTCCTTTAAAAGATTTTTCTTTAGATTTGATTCACCAAGTGTTTATAGAACCAATTTTATAACTATTTTTTTTTATAAATGGGATAATCCAGTCTATGATCAAGAATTAAATGATTCTGAACATTTCTATGTAATAGGAAAATTATTTTGTTCCCCACTTACCAACATTGATGTGGATATAATACGCCTAGTTTTGGAGGATGCTACAATAGAAGAGAAATTGCTTATTGCTGAATCACACATTAAATTTCTTTGGTCAAAAACTGCAGAAGCCATGGATTTCAGATTAGTGGTTTTGTTTATTGACTGTTGTATCCCTGAAGAAAGGGTTGATTTAAAAAGCAACTTTTTCAATAGATCTGATGTTTATGTTGAATTTTGGCAGTTTATTTTACGTGGCACTTTGAATCGGGTTCAGAAATTCATAAATTGGGCTTTCATTGAAAGAGAATTTGACAATATGAAAAAAAAATTACTGCTATACATAGACAAAACTTTATTAGAACACTTCAGTATTGATAAAATAAGATATATTGATGAGGCCTTAAAGTGGATTCTATCATCGGATAACATTGAAGATTATAAGAAATTATTAATGTTAACGGTTGAAGACATTACATCCTACGAGTTTTGTCTCGTATCATTTGTGAAAGGAGATTTTGAAACAATTGATTTTTATTTGAAGTGGGTTTTTTCATCTGAAAAACAAATTAAAGAGTATAAAAAAACATTAGTTGATTATACCTTTGATGATCTCAATGTCAGAAAGGAAAGACAAAATTTAAATAGGGGCAAGAAACTACCACACAAAGATATTTATTCATGTCTTGGAAAATTTGATGGTTCTATCTTTGTTGTTGGTCAAAAATTTCAACGTATTGACGAATTCTTAAGATGGTGTGAACTTTCTGAAATAGAAATAAAAAGCTTTAGGAAAAGTTTGATTAACAAAAAATTTATATTATCCTTATGTATTGATATGTTAATAAATGATGAAGGAGATCGTGTCAGAAATTTGCTCAAATGGTGTCAGTTTTCGGAAGCAGAAGTCAGAAATTTTTTTTTTAGTTTGCCAAAGGAACTAAATTTACGTGAATATTTTGTAAACAAAAATGTGAAATTAGATAAAATGGAAAAATTCTTTAGTTTATTGCCATTGTCAGAGGAAGAAGTAAATGGTTGTAAGAAAATGTTGGGTTTAAGAAATTCTGAGGTGGTTATTGAAAGGTGTTTAAAAGGTTTTGACTATGAGGTTGAAGCAGTTTTAAATTGGTTTTTCTCTTCCAAAAAAGAAATCCTCCTTTTCATGAAAAGATTTCCCTTAAAACTAAGGAGATGCAAGGTTGCCTGCAGATACTGTATTTTATTAGGATACTTTGACGATGCTGACACATTAATGACTTGGGCAGGAATAAACGAAACCTCAAAAATAAATTTTGTGAAAACAATACTTGTAGAGGAGAATATGGATAACATTTACCAATTGTTTTTATTTAGAAATGATGACGAAATTAGGAAAATGTTTAATTGGTTATTTAAATACAGAGTACTATTGAAAGACTTTAAAACTAATTTTTTGACTTGGTATTCTGAATGTGTAAAGAGAAACGGATGTTCGTCATGCAATTCTATGTTTTCCGATGTTATTAATTCATGTTATAAATGTTGTAGAAGCAGAATGTCCTCCCTCGAGGACAGTGAGAAATTTGGAAATATGATTGATAAACACATTAACAATTTGGAAAGCCAAAAGGGAGAGCAAATGGAAACTAAGAATCTTCATTTAGAGTAAACATTGTTGGCGTTTTTATTGTAACTTTAGAGTTTATTTAATAAATAAAAAATTCAAAAGCTTTAGCCCTTATTTTATAATATTGTAATACATTTTGTTTTTTATTGCAAATTATAGAGAATTTTAGTTTCATGATAGAAAATTAGCCGAAATCATTTTGATTGGTTTGAATTGATTTTAAACCATATTTAATTATATTTAATTGTAATTATTGATTGACAGAAGCGTTCTTCATTATTATTTTTCTGTATAATTATTTTAGCCATTACATTATAGTTAAATCTTTGTAATGGCTATATAGTTTTCTAGTGATAAAGGTAACTAGAAATAAAAGTATTTTGTAATGTTTATACATTTTTTTTTTAATAAAAGAATCTAGGTTGTATAGTTTTTATTTTATATTGACACTAAAATCTCGTTTCCCATAATTTTGCTTTATATAAATTTATGAAGAACCTTAAACCGCATTACTGAAGGCTGCATCTTTTACTTTTAAACCTACACATTAGTTTATATAGAGCTCTATATTGGAGAAAGACATTGTTACCTCCGAGTTTTTTCTGATATTGTGTCTCTTCAAGCTTCTAACTGATTAACAAGAGTACTAGTAATTTCGAGAACCACAATTTTTTTAAAAATCCAAACTCCTACCTCATACATTTTAATTCCTTCAGCTTATTTCATTCATTTAAAGTAGTAGCAACCAAAATCATCTGTTGGACCTACTCTATTTACAGAGAGAAAATTGATAAGATTTTGCTATATCCAACTTCCCGTTATTATTCCAGTTAATGAGGCTGATTGACCAACCAAAGCGGGGTTTGTATATTTCGGCTCTAGTCCACTCCTCATACATCCTATTTATTTTAAAACATTCTCTCAATCTCTCCTTCTTTATCCATTAAGGGATTCAAGTTCCTATTCTACCTGTTCGCTGGTATAACCTTGCCTCTTTTTTTACGTATGACTATCTCTTTTTATGCTCCAAACTTCAACATGCCAAACTGAAGCCCATTTTCTCAGGTTAACCACTTTTAATATACTGTAAACACCATAATTGAATATCCGACACACATTCCCAGAATAAGATATAACCTTACCATCATTTACCCTGACAAATGATTTGACTAGGATCATTCTTAGTGCGGGGTTCTCGTATTGGTAAATGATGCTTCCTCAGTGAGTAATGGAGTCTATTTCACAATTCTTGATTTTAAGTTTTTTCACACATTTAAATTTAAAAATTAAATTTAATACAACCATTATGTAGCAATCTGTAGGGTCGTTTATTAACACTTTAATTACAAAAGTTTATCTTCCAAGGATTTTGTCATGGATGAAACAGAAAATATTGAGATCGTAAGAAGTCACATGGGTCTATCGAGACTGTTCAAGTTAACGAGTAAATAGACACAACATGCTCATGCAAAACCCATATCATACCGCATCCGCAGTTATTAAATGCGTGTATATTTATTTATATATATATATATATATATATATATATATATATATATATATATATATATATATATATATATATATATAAAATTTTGAAAGTTTTTAATTTCTTTTCTAATGTTTGATTATTTTTTTTTATATAAATAAATATATATATATATATTATATATATATATATATATATATATATATATATATATATATATATATATATATATATATATATATGTCTCGATATATATACCATGTAACTCAGACCAGGGCGGCGTCCAGGGCAATCGCCCTGGGCCCCGCGCCTTATAAAGGCCTCGCGCGCATGCAGAGACTAACAGATGTATAACCCCCATATCATGAGCTGCCGGAATATATATATATATATATATATATATATATATATATATATATATATATATATATATATATATATATATATATATATATATATATATATATATATATATATATATATAATGCGCATATTATACTTTATATATTTGTGTATTTTTTTTACGAAAACACCGCCCAGTAATCCACAAAGCCTAGGGCTGCCATTGCCCAGGCCCTGCAAAGTCTAAGAGCCACCACTATATATATATATATATATATATATATATATATATATATATATTTGTGATACAGGTAACATCGCGGGCACACGCATTTTTAGAGACCCATCCCGCTCTGCCCTGCGGATGTTTGTGTCGAGACTGATATGAAATTTTATAGCTCAAAAATACTTAAGATGAACCTGAACGCAAACTTTGAATGAGAGACGGGACTCGACTCAACTGTGTAATGATGACTCATGATCTCGCAGCATGAAATTCATAATAATTTGAGTCAACAGAGTCACATGAGATTAGAGATGCCAAAAACATCAGCGCCTCTACGGCTTCTGTCTCTGATATAATACCATTAATCTCAACTCTAAGGAAGCATTTTGAATCATCTTCAAATGAAAATGATGACTTTTTAAAATGAATGAAAGATGTAATAAAACTAGAGCTATAAAAACGTTTTGGTTCTGTGGAAATTAATGACCTTCATACTGTTGCAACTTACCTAGATCCCCGTTATAAAGGCAAGTTTTTTGTAACACAATATTAGAACAAGTTAAATCGTCACTTTGTGTTGCAGTTGAAAAACTTCAATCCGAACAGTCTATTATATTAATTCGCCACCCATTAAAAGGAAAAAAACGAAATCTACAGAACCAACACCTCATATAAGTAAATGAATAACAAATTCACTGGTATAATTTCTACAGTCCAGTAGGAAGAAACGCATTACCAAACGATGTAGTGCAAATGATGGAAAACTATCACCAAGAAAAACGACTAGATACAAATGATGATCCTATTAGTTGGTGGAGGGTTAAGCAAAATGTTTACCCACGCCTGAGTAAACTTGCAAGGAAATACTTGGCCTGTCCCCCAACTAATGTTCCAAGTGAGATAGTATTTAGCAATGCTGGACTAATATATAATAAAAAGAGAAACAGACTCTTAGCAGAAAAATTGATGTTTATCAAGCATCTTCTATATTTGAATTTCAATACTATGCAAAAAGTATATAATCCAAACCATTGTAAAATCTCTTTCATCAAGGTCGGAGGTTAGGGAAAGAGGTTGGTGAAAAGTTACATTGAGTTGGGTCCCAATCCCACACCTTAGTAACACAATTATATTTATAGTGTGTATAAAACACTAAATATATAACACACACACACACACACATATATATATATATATATATATATATATATATATATATATATATATATATATATACATGTATATACTCCTCTTTCACATATATATATATCAAAACATCTCCGCATCCGCGGATGTTAAAATCAAACATACGCATCCATAAGTTAAAAAAAATGACATCTGCTGCATCACTAACTTATAATATATATATATATATATATACGTATATATATATATATATATATATATATATATATATATTAAACTAGAAAGAAATTGATAAGATCTACTATTCTCATCTCACTAACCTCTCCCCCTAGCTTTTATATATATATATATATATATATATATATATATATATGTATATATATATATATATATGATATTTCTACATCACCATATCTTGCTGGGTGTGTATATATATATATATATATATACCATATATATATTTGGACTACAACTTTTGTAAAATTTCTATTCCCAAACCTGGAAAAGATCCGAAGTTGGCAGACAACCAAGACCAATTTCGCTGACCTGTCACTCCTGTAAATTATTAGTTAATGGAGAAAATGGTTTCTGGCCGCTTACTTCCTGTTCTGGAGAGCCACGTCAAGCTTTCTCAAACTTCCAATTTGGTTTCGCAAAGAATCGTTCGACTGCGGACCCTTTGGTAAAACTAGACCATGACATCCGGGAAGCCTTCTCAACTGGTGGGATGGTTCTTGGTGTCTTTTGACCTTGAAAAAGCTTACGACACAACGTGGAGAACTGGGATTCTCCTTAAACTTCATTCGCTTGGTTTCCACGGACAACTCCCTCTTTTTATCAAATGCCTTCCGTCACAGAGATCTATCCAGGTTCGGTGCTCTTCTATTCTGTCACGCCACTTTACTCTGGATGAGAAGCGTTCAGCAGGGTAGTGTTTTAAGTGTACTTCTATTTGCTCTCGGATTTAATGATATTGTTACCTCTATTCCAGCGACTGTCAAAGTATTTCCACTGGAGCCTTCCGATCGTCTCCCCGGGTAAGCCTTGAAGTTGAAGCCAATGTGATGCCACTCTCTTCAAAAGAATACATCATGTGTACAAATTATCTTCGTTTTCAAACCCCAGTAATACCGTCTGCCCTGACACCGATTCTGCAGGAGGTGCCTCAGAATCCTAATTACTGGCCATTTGCGAACACGTACGGTTCATAACATCCTTAATTTCCTTTATATTCCTTTACAAGAAGGCCTTGCCTTTCTCACTTTGATGAGGATACACTCCATGGTTATTCCCGCTCCCACCATTTGCTTGGCTCTGACCTCTCTCTCTCCAAATCAAAAGCCATTCTGCTGCCTTGTTAAAGGCTCATTCCTGTTTCATTCCACAGTTCATGATGAGTTTACTCGGCCTTTACTGATGGCTCAAACCGGGAACATGGCATGGCATCTGCTGTCTTTCTGATGTAACTTTCCTGTCTCCTCCTCATGCTTCCAATTTTCACAGCAGAATTAATGGCTAAAATGATTGCGCTTTCTCGAATTCTAATCCTCAACCAAGATCAATCTTATGTCATTTATTCAGATTCGCTCAGCGCTACAAGCGCTTAAAGCCTTATTCTAAAAACACAATGGTATCGCTGTACACAATTTCTTCAGCTGCTCCATTCTCGAAACAAATTATTTTTATGTTGGACTGTAGGGGTAACTGGCAATGAAATCGCTGACAGAGGCCAAAATGGCCACCTCCTCATTTCGGAGTTGTTCCAGGTACCTCCCGGATGCCATTCGACAAGGCTACCTTCCATCAACCGATTACTATCCTGCTCTCCGACAAGGTTTTCGATCTTATTGGCAAGAGCGTTGGACGAATGATCAGAAGGAGGCGAAGCCAAAAGCCGCCAAGCCACGTCATCACGGAGTGGTCTTCGCCCACCGACGAAAACGCTTACGAGGTGATAACTGCACGCCTCCGTGGCCCATTTTCAATAATCGCTCGCAGTCACTATATGTTACGGGGACCTCCATTTTGCAAGATTTTGTGAAGTCATACCCCGCAATGTGTTCGCCATATCTTCATTGATTGTTCCCAGCTGGACTCTGATACGCCGCCGTCATTTTCCTGCGCTTTGCGATCCACTTGCCTTCCAGGTACTTCATATCTTGTCAAGATCACCTCCACTTTAGTAGTAACTCTATTTTCTTGTTTCTACAAAAAAGTGAATGTTCTTCACAATATTTGATTTTGTTACGTTATACTTATAATGCAAGGATGTACTTTTGTTTAGTTTTTGTTTATTTTAATTATTTGAATATTCATTTCTCTATTCCAATCCTCTTTTTGACGTTTGAAATATCTTTATGCTCCAGGATGCCAGGGTGTTGATTTTTTTCAACCGAGTGGCTGGCCGCTTTGCATGAGCCGTGGTGGGTCCTGTACATTGACTCTATATATATATATATATATATATATATATATATATATATATCTCTCTACTCTTTCTCATATATATATATATATATATATATATATATATATATATATATATATGATATATATATATATATATATATATATATATATATATATATATAATTAATATTTCTGTGATCCTCCCTTCACTTTCCACAGATGTGGGGTAGGGTTCGTAACATCGGAAATAGGATAGTTAAGAAGAAGAACACAATTCGAAACTAAATCATCAACGTACAATAAATAGAACTCCCTAGAATCTCTTCAATACTTCAAATTCTTTCATCACTCCCATCCATATACAAATTAAATAGCCTTGGAGACATAATACATCCCTGCCTCACTCCACCATTAATATTAAACCACTCAATTCCAACTCCATTTATTCTTATACATGCTTCATTATCTACATACATACTTTTGATTCCCGTTCAGAAACCTACCACCAACATATGCCATTAATACCTGCCACAGAGGTTCCATATTAACCCAGTTATACGCCTGTTGCAAGTGAAGATTTAAATCTACACGACCTCTACCACTTCTAAATGCCCCTTGTTCTTCGCCAATTAGTCACTAGATGAACTCTTTCGAGCAAAATACCAGCATATATCTATCTACTCTGCAACAATCGATAAACTAATTCCCCTATAGGTCATGCAGTTCTCCTTATCTCCCTTACCCTTATATAAATGTACTATTACTGCTCTCATCCAATCCTTTGGAACTATACCCTCCATAAACGCTTTGTTACACAACTTCCAAATACAGCCAATCACAATCTCGCCTCCATTCTTGATCATTCCACTAGCAATTTCATCTATACCTGCGGATTTATCATTCTTCAACTTTCGCACCCTACCTATTATCTCCTCCCTACTAATAACCTCATCCCAAAATACCTATTTTTTTCTTACACTATAAACCATTTCACACTCATTCCTAATCACCTCATTACTGCCACTTATGCAATTTTCGAAGTCTTCTCTCCACACTCTCCTATCATTCATTTCATCAGTCACGAAAGTACCATCCTTATTCATTATTCTATGAAGATTCCCCATACTAACTTTCATAACCATTCGTTCTTTCTTCTGGAGGAACTTCCTATTCCCTTGCGAGTTCCCATTCATCCTCATTTCAAACTGTTCATTTGCCTTCTTTTTTTCCAAATACGCATGCAACATTTAGTTTTCCTTTTTTCCTTCTCATAAAGCTAGTGGAAGAAAGTGCATGATTTCTGGGATTTTACCTAGGTTAGGTGCAGGTCAGGAATGGGGAAGTAGGGCTTTAGGTGTAAATGAAAGGGTTAGGAAATTATTTTTTAAGAAAATATTAGGTTTTTGGATTTGTGGAAAAAATTTCTGGACAAGGATCTTTTTGCAGCAGATGGAGTTCACTTGAGTCGTAAGGGTGTTGGGCTTTTTCAGTATCAGTTTGGAGACTTGTTTAGCAAAAAACTAGGTAAAGTTGGGGGTGATGGGCTAAATCTGGATATGAATAATAGCAATGGTAACTGTAATAGTGGTGAGATAAATAAAACTAGTGTTGTTACAGGTTCAAATAATGATGTTAGCAATAAAAATAACAGCATTTCGAATATCAAATGCTTTTACACAAATGCTCATAGCCTTAGAAATAAAAAAGATGAGCTGATTAGTTATACCATAAATGAGAATCTTGACATTATTTGCATAATTGAGGCATGGGTTAATGAAGAATTATATGGAGACTCCTTTCAGGAATATGAAATAGACCGATATTCACTTTATTTATACCAGCGTAAAGGAAAGGAGGGTGATGGTGTGGTGCTTATATTAAAAGCAATATTCAATCTGTATTAATGACTGACTTTAAAACTAATCATGATATTGAATCGGTATGGGTAGATATCCTTATGTTTAATAAATCATATAGAATAGGGGCATTTTATAGACCTCCTGGCCAGAGTCAAGAATTAGATGCGGAAATTGTGAAAAATTGAGACAGCATGCCACAGTAAAGAAAAAGGTATAGTCATAATGGGAGATTTTAATTTTCCTGGCATTCAATGGGATTCCTTGTCTAATACGGACCAGAGTAGTTCAGTATTTATAAATTGTATACTAGATAACTTTTTGAGCCAGATGGTCCACGAACCCACAAGACACGATGCACTATTAGACTTAATATTAACTAATGATGAAAGTATGGTGGATAAGATTAGAGTTGAGGAGAATTTAGGACTTAGTGACCATAATATAATTAGATTTAATATGAATGTGATATCTGGGCCCAAATTGCAAGCTAATAAGGAAAAAATCTTTGATTTCCAAATGGCCATTTTAACCAAATTACGAGACATGTAGTATAACTGACTGGGATAAAAGAGTTTAAAGACCAAAACTGTTTTATCATGTGGGAGACATTTTAAGCAAGTTTTAATGAATGATTCAGTCAGTATGTTTTAAAAATAAACCCATTATTGTGGCGAAGAAAACCTGTTAGGTGGAATAGAGAGATAAGAGAGAAAATCAATGAAAAACTTAGATGTTTTAAAATATTCAAAAAGGGTAGTAATAGGGAAGATGATTTAGAAAATTATAGGAAAATAGAAACGGAACTTAACCAGTCAATAAGAAAGGCAAAGAGAGGCTGAAATTAATTTAGCAAGGGAATAGTAATAAGGACCTGAGAAGAAGTTTTTAGCTTTTATAAATTTAAAAGTAGAATAGGACAATAGGTCCTATTAAAATTGATGAAAATTTAGTTAGTTCAGATAAGGAGTTGGTCAACATTTTCAATGCTTATTTTGCTTCAGTGTTTACTGAGGAAAGATTAGATAATAGTTTGGAGACTAATAGTTCTTGTATGCATGTAACAAATAGACTTACAGAATTTAAATTTTATGTAAATAAAAGATATTAAACGATTACTGGACCATATTGACCCAAGTAAAGCTGCAGACCCTGATGGTATACATGGTAGAATTTTGAAGGAGGGCTGTTCCAGCATTGCAAAGGCACTGTATTTGATTTTAAGCGATCTATAACATTTGGTGAGGTACCAGATGACTGGAAAACGGCATATGTTGTGCCTATTTATAAGAAAGGTAGTAAGGAAGATTTGGGTAATTATAGGCCAGTTAGCCTAACATCTCTGGTTGTAAAGGTTCTGGAAAAGTTACTGAAAGGTCATATAAGAAATATTTAGAAGATAACAAGGTATGTATGACTCCCAGCACGGTTTCAGAAAGGGTAAGTCATGTCAGACAAACCTTTTAAATTCATGGAATACATTACTGACTGCATTGACCGAAGAGGTTCCAATTGATATTATATCTTTAGCCTTCAGCAAAAGCTTTTGATAAGGTTCCCCACATAAGGCTGATGAAGAAGATATTGCAATGGTATAGGTGGAGTGGTACATAGTTGGATTAAAAAGTGGTTATTGGAATAGAAAACAGTGTGTACAACTAAATGGCAATGAGGTCATCATGGGGAAATAGTGAAGAGTGGTTCCCACAGGGTTCAATGCTGGGGCCACTGTTGTTCCTCATATATATAAATATGATTTAGACCAGGGACTTAAATGTGAGGTTTCTAAGTTTGATGATGATAGCAAAGTAGCTACCTCAGTAAGGAATAGTGATGGATGTATAAAGATTCAAAAATGATCTTGATAAACTTCTTGGGTGGGTAGATAAGTGGCAAATGAATTTTAATAGTAAAAAGTGGAAGGTTCTTCACCTGAGTTACTCAAATAAAGGTTTAGCTTGATATGATATGAATGGGGATTGGCTTGAATTTGTGTACCAAGAAAAGATTTTGGCGTGATTATAAGCAGTAATCTGAAAGTGGCTAATCAGTGTTTGGGAAGCTAGAAATAAAGCTAATAAGATGCTGGAATAATAAATCGCAATGTTGTTTACAAGAGGAGTAATAAATAAACCTCACTTAATAATATGTTAGGCCAAAAATAATAAGTATTATTGCACAAAGTTTGGGCCTTACTTAAGAAAAGACTTAGATATAGAGAGTGCAACGTAGAGCAACAAAGATGATTTCTGGGTTTGAGGTAAGAGCTACGAGAGGAGAGGCTGAAAGAACTAGGCATGTTTTCTGTAGAAGGAGATTTCAGAGGGGACATGATACAAGTCTACAAAATTTTACATCTATTGATAATATGGAGACCAATAAATTCTTTATAGTAGAGCACGGACGGGAGACCAGGGGGCATAACAAGAAAATTAAGAAGAAAGCATGCCATCTTGATATAAGAAAGTATACATTCAGCAATAGGGTTGTTAAATTTTGGAATGGTTTGCCACTGGAGGTTGTTGAGTGTGACTCAATTGCAACATTTAAGAAAGGGTTGGATAGGTATATGGATGGGTTGGGTATCACATAGTATATTTAGACGAAGCCAAATTGGCTGGTTTTTAGTTATAGTAGTTAGTAATGTTATAGCTACTGCATGTGTGACCATAACTTAGTTATTAAGGCATGTGGATGGTTTGGGTAACATGTATCATTTTTTTTTTTTTTTTGACTAAGCCAAATTGGTGGATTTTGGTTACAGAATTTGACAAGCCTAGGGTGCTTTGCGGATTTGCATGGGGCATGTTTGGTTAGTGGGTTGACTGGGACAGTCTCGATAGGCCCATGTGGCTTCTTACTGTCCCTATATTTCTTATGTTCTTATGTTCTTATATATTTCAATACACATTCCTTTTGAGACCTCATCATTGATTTTTAGATCATTTAACAAACCTTTTTTTTTAACTCTTAACCGCTTTCATTACCTCTTCATTCCACCACTCATTATTGACATTCTTACTTCTTACTTTAGCAGATTCACATGCTTCTCTTGCACTACTTATAAAGGCTTGCTTCATTTGATTAAAGATTTGTTAGTTTCGACTAGTTCACATTCAACTGATTTATTTGCAAGTGATCTCACATACTTCTCCTTATAACCATGTTCACTTAACTTTTCACTCTTAATTCTGTCCACTTTCATCCTTATCTCTTTCCTTTCCATTCATACCCCCACTAACTTAATCTTACATAAAACAATATTCTTAAATAAAGCATATTCTCATCCCCAACCTTTTCACTGATTTAACTTCAACATCTTCTTCACCAAAATCAATCATACTTTTAACTTCGTTTCCATCTTTATCTACCTCAACTCTCGTATACTTATGAATACTCTTATACCCGAAGAATGTATTACTTGCATACATACTTTTCTCCTCACAGAAATCAATCACCTTCCTACCATTCTCATTTTCTCCCTCAGCCCCAAAGGCACCAGTTATTCCATTCCTTTTTCGATCACATATCCAAAAATTTAAATCTACAACACAATCAATCCGTAGCCCCTACTCACTCCATCCAAAAACATCATTCAGATTATCCCATAAAGTCACACTCTCCTCAACATCACCATCAGATGAACCATATGTTACAACCACACATAAATTGACCATCTCAAACTTAAATTTAACCATTAGAATTCTAGTACTTACCAAAAAAAATCGCCATAGATCACTCATCAGAATCGTATATTTTTCTTTCCCCCCTCTCATTCCTCTCCACTCCATCACACACATTTCACCTCACCATTCGTTTTCACCATATCCTTTCATTTTTGTTTCAGTCACAGTAAGAAAATCAAATTCACCATTTCTGAATATATCTATCACACAATTACGCCGGAGGATACAAGGTCGTTTGTTGCGATCGTTATCAGTTCCGGGGCATGCATAAGCATTCTTAGATAGTTTATATAGGTGGTAGCGGGCACCTAACACAACTACCACTGTCCCTTTAGTAGCCCCTACGACTCGAGGAACATACGGAACTCTTTCTCTTCCGCACACAGGGATATATAAAAAAAAGGGTGGTCTAATAGTCAGGGCTGCGAAGCCGGAGCCGAAATATTAATGGGGCCTGTAGTCGGAGCCGCAAAAAAGACGATGCTCCGGCAAGAACAAAATTAAGCAATGTAAATTTTTTACTAAAAGGTTATATATATATATATATATATATATATATATATATATATTTTTAAATATATATTTATATATTTATATATGTATATATATATATATATATATATATATATATATATATATATATATATATATATATATATATAACTATATTATATATATATATATATATATATATATATATATATATATATATATATATATATATATACTATATATAAGGACTATATATATATATATATATGTATAATAATATATATATATAATAACTCTTAATATATATATATAACTATATATATATAATAATAATAATAATATATATATAATATACTAATATAACTATATATATATATATATTATTTGAGAATATCACCTTCAATCAATAGATTGGGACATTGAGTTAAGTGTTTTTGCTGATTAAGCGAATATATATATATATATATATATATATATATATATATATATATATATATATATATATATATATATATATATATATATATATATATATATCTATATAACTACATATCTCTACATATATATATATATATATATATATATATATATATATATATTGTCTCGTTCCACTTTCTTCCTTTTTAGTATTATCGTCCTACCTCTCACATGACCACATCCTTGCTTGCTATTGGTCAATCGATCCCGCCATCTTATCGCCTTGAACAAGCTTTCTGGAACCGCTCCTTTATTTCGTCCCAAATAACCTGTTTTCATTACAAACAATTTGCCAAATCTTATGAATATTGATCTTGTGAGCATCAGTGATTTTATTAACGTTTAATGCTCATTCAATCTTCAGTGTAGTCTTTACCCTCGAATGTTACAAGGTCAGTGACTTGTGAAACCTAGTTCTTATTATTCCATACTTGCTTTTGTGATACTTTACGATTCTGTGTTTTTTTTGGCAATTGTGTATTAGTAAAAAAGATGCAGCAATTTTATGTTCTTCATTATACAATACGATTATTTAATTTTAAGTAATTTTTAATATTTTATTCAATAATACAGCGAAGCTACGTTCAAAATTTCATATATTTTATGTAATAGTTTCCCTAAAAAATGTAAAGAGAAAACGTATCATTTTATGCGTAACTTTAATATCTATTTTTCACAATGCAATTATTAGTATCATTATTATTATTATTATTATTATTATTATTATTATTATTATTATTATTATTGTTAATTGTTTATAATATATTAATTATGTTTATTGTTTCAATATAGATTTTGACAACCGAAAACGAGTTTTGTTACTACAGCCTTCTGAAACTTCAGTTACGTCCCTGAACGTAACATTGATGCCCCTGGAGTTTTGCCGTCGCTATCCCGGCATTTCTGCAATCACATCTTGAAGCAGAAGTTTAATTCCATAATATTAAAAAAATTATTAATTTATTTTACTGAACAAATTTAAAAAAAATTTTTTTTTTGAAATATTATCAGGCCCATTTCTGGCCCGAATTACCAATTTCAATTATTTATTTTTAAATCATTTCGGCCCATAAAAGCGGCTTACTATATATTATTGTTACCATTTATACACCTATTTGTTAAAATTTACTCTGTCTTTGGTCTCCGACCATCATATTTTTCATATCAGCGTATGTAAGTTGCGTTTTTAGCGCATTTAATTTCGTAATTGTCCTCCTAATATTTTTACAATTTTAATCATTTATTTTTACATTATTCTAGCCCGTACAAGCGGCCGCTTATATATTTTCCTCATCCATTGCATACCTTTTTGTAGTATTTAGTCTATTATTTGGTCTCTGACCACATTTTATATCATATATAGCGTGTGCAAATCGCATCTTAAGCATATTTTTTTTCTCGTAATATTATTTTCGAAAATATTTTTCAATCGTATTATATAAATATTTTTCAACTATGTCCCCCCCTGACGCTGCAAATACTGAAAATATGAACGTAATTTCCCAACAGCCTGCTTCAGACAGGGAATCATCTAGTGTATATTCCGGTAAATTCATCAACAATGACTTGGATCTCACTTTTACGCTGCTCGAGCTCCAGCTTGAAACAACCACCGAACCTGCCCGATTTCGGGCCCTCCTAAATATATTGCCAGTTCACGTTTTGCAGCGTTTGAAAGATGTTTTACCCTCCTTACATTCCCACAACCAGCCCTACAGCCAACTGAAATCCGAACTTTTAAACCGGCTGGGGGAAACCGATGCCGAAAAAGTAAAAAAACTTTTGACTGGTGGCTCTCTTGGAGACCGTCTTCCTTCAGTACTACTATCAGATATGCTAAATCTCCTTGACGGTCCTCCCGTAGGTAATTGTATACACATTGTTCGTCATCTCTTTTTACAAAAACTTCCCACAGAGATGCAACTGCGTTTAGCAACGGTCGATCCCAACTGCTCATTGCAAGAGCTCGCTACTTATGCAGATAGGGTTTGTAAAGCGAAACCTCTTCCGGCAGCAGACATACCATCACAAGTTTCGCATATCACGGATCCCTCCGGTAATAATAACTTACCACCAGCGTCACCTTCGCATGTGAGTGAGTCAGTAAATGCACTTCGGCACCCACCGGCCCCGGAAAATACTTATATTTTATCGCAACTACAGGTGTTACAGAACACCATCATGGACTTAACTACGAGATTGCGAGCTTTGGAAACGCGTTCCACTGCTCCTCCCCCCCCTCCTCCTTCCCCTCCATCTCCTTATCCTCAACAACAATATCCTTATCCTCCACAACAATATCCTTATCCTCAACAACAGTATCCTCAGTCCTCTCCTCATCCTTATTCGCAATCCCCTTCATACCCTCAGCCTCCTCCCACTCCTTCATACCCCCAGCTCCCTCCCAATGCATCAAATACTTATTCTGCTTACAATTATGGTCATAATTCTCGCTCTCCAAATATGCAACGACGTTCGTACCGTCGCTCACCTACTCCTTCGCGTCAGTTTGCCTCTTCTCCTGTCGATTCTCAGGCTTTAGTTCAGTTTCCATCACATAACCAACAGGGTATTTGTAGGAACCATCAACGTTTCGGAGATCAAACTCGGTCATGTCTTAAGCCTTGTACATTCGGGAATTTAAACTTAAACACCACTCCGTAAATACGCTCGGGGTGGTTTCAAAAGCGTCCAACTTGCTTTGTGTTTACGATCCATCCACCAAACTATCTTTTCTCGTAGATAGCGGCAGTACCATTTCCGCGGTGCCACGTTCCATCCTCGAAAACAAACGAGCTCCAGAACCATCCGGCTCTTTACGCGCCGCCAACGGCACAACCATTAACACTTATGGTACCAAACGACTCCATTTAACGCTCTCGTTCCGTCGTGACTTTGTATGGGACTTCACGATAGCCGACGTCACTTTACCGATATTAGGTGCCGACTTCCTGTCCCACTTCAACCTTCTTGTTGACATGAACCACAACCGCATCATTGATTTTGAGACACATTTCTCATCCGCTTGTATTCGTGCATCTGCTTCCATCAGTGGCATACATCTTTCTCCATCTAATAATGTTTTTGAATCATTATTAATCACCGATTTTCCAGAGCTTCTTTCTCCAGTCTCCAAGTTCCCTCCTGTGAAACATAATGTTGTTCATCACATTGAAACTTCTGGCAGACCTCCATTCTCTCATGCACGACGTCTTGCACCAGATAAACTCAAAGCTGCGAAGCTAGAATTTGAATCTCTCTTAGAGAAGGGCATCATCCGACCTTCAAAATCTGACTATGCCTCTCCATTACATATGGTTCTCAAACCAAATGGGGATTATCGCCCGACTGGCGATTATCGCTGCCTGAATGCGATCACCCGCCCGGACCGCTATAATGTCCCTCATCTACAGGATTTCACATCCCACCTCTCTGGTTGTACTATCTTCTCAAAAATTGACTTAATCAGCGCCTTTTTTCAAATTCCCGTCAATCCGGACGACATTCATAAGACTGCTCATTATCACTCCTTTCGGCCTTTACGAATTTCTCCGAACGCCTTTCGGTTTACGAAATGCTAGTCCAATCATTCCAACGTCTTCTAGACTCAGTATTACGTGGTTTACCCTTCGTATTCGCCTACATAGACGACTTATTGATTGCCAGTGCCTCTCAGGAAGAACATACTTCACATCTCAGGCAAGTTTTTACCAGACTTAGTGAATTTGGTCTATGTGTCAATTCTTCCAAATGTGAATTCGGAGTTTCATCCTTAACTTTTCTCGGACATACGATCTCTGCCGATGGTATACGTCCCCTTGAGGATCGTGTGGCAGCCATTCGTGAGTTTCCGAAACCCGTTAAACAGCGTCAACTCCGTCGTTTTTTAGGGATGGTAAACTTCTACCATCGTTTTATACCGTCCGCTGCTAAAATTCTCCTCCCGCTCCACGCACTTCTTAAGCATCCACGTAAAGGTTCTGCTGCTTCTGTCACTGTAGATTGGAGCTTGTGAAGCAACTAATGCCTTCACCGCTATCAAGGAAGCCCTTGCCTCTTCCGTGTTACTTATATTTCCATCGACACAGCCCCATTAAAGTCCCAACACAGACGCTTCGAGACTTCGCAGCTGTAGACTGTGCTACAACAATTATTGATAGCGAATGGCGTCCAATTGGCTGCACTGCAAAAATAAAGCCGCCTGAAGCATTGGCGCATTTGGAAGGAACTTCTCGCAATTTATTTAGCTATTAAACCAGTACTTCATAGAGGTCAGGAATTCCATGTTGTAACGATCGTACCCATCGCGCATGCCGTCACAGCTTCCACAGTGAAGCAGCAGTGCCTCGTGGCTCGCTCATACATGAGTTCATTGCCCAATTCACAACTGATATCCGCCATATAAAGGAAAAGACAACATTCCTGCCGATGCTCTTTCCCGAATTAACGCTATCTCTCCTTTACCAGACATTGATTTCGTTGAAATGGCTCGTCTGCAGCAACTCGAAGAGATTGTTTTTCCTAGTGCTTCTTCTTACGACATTCAAACTGTAGAAATTTTTGGTTTACCCCCTTTGTTATGCGACGTCTCTTCCGCACATCCTCGTCCAGTCGTACCTACCCCCATGCGTAGAAAGGTGTTTCACACCATTCACGATGTGTCGCACCCAGGGGTAAAAGGTAGTCAAGTTAAGATAGGTAAGCATTTCGTTTGGCCGTCCTTACTAAAGGATGTTAAACAGTGGACAACGCAGTGTCTCAACTGTCAAAAATCCAAAGTGCACAGGCACACTGTCGCACCTCTTCAACAATTTCTTCCCCCTGGTGAACGTTTTGACCAGGTGCACATTGATTTAGTCGGCCCTTTACCATCCTCAAATGGTTTCACCCACATTCTCACTTGCATTGACCGATATACTCGATGGGTAGAAGCCATTCCCTTGCGTGATACTTCCAGCGAGACAATTGCTCAGGCATTTCTGTACAACTGGATAGCCAGGTTTGGCACTCCGTCGACTGTGTCCACAGACCAGGGTAGGCAGTTTGAGTCTCACCTCTGGAAGGACCTTATGACTTTAATCGGCTCTAAGCGCCTTCGCTCTTGCAGCTACCATCCGCAAGCTCAAGGGCTCATAGAGAGGTTCCACCGACAGCTAAAGGCCTCTCTTATGGCCCATGGAACACCGGACAATTGGTCCGAAACTCTTCCTCTTGTCCTACTCGGTATCAGAACTTCGTACAAAGAAGACCTCAAATGCTCAACTGCTGAGCTCGTCTATGGCACCACCATCCGAGTACCGGTGAGTTTATACTTCCCTCTCCAAAAGCTACGAACCAGCACACCTTCCTGGCTCGCCTTCGTCAATGTACTGAGGCATGGAAGCCGTCTTTGCCACGCCACCCTCCCCGTCCTACCTACATGCCTGCGGATTTGGAGACTTGCTCTCATGTATTAGTTCGGCATGATTCACACCGTAGCCCCTTGCAAGCCCGCTATGACGGACCTTTCCTCGTATTAAAACGCTATCGAAAGTTTTTCACCTTACAGAAGGGGAGCAAAGGCGAAAACATATCAGTGGATAGGATCAAACCGGCTTATTTCGAACATGATCCCGCTTCTTCCACCACTCCTCCTCCACCTTCGGCACCCGCACCATCTACCTCTACTTCGCAAGATAATATAGACTTTATGCCCATTCTGCCTTTTACATCAACTTGTTCTCCAACCGAACCTGACCCTTTGCCAACTCCTTCAGCTATTGTCACTTCTTCGCCAGCCACTCCGGCGCCCCTCGTTCCGACATCTCCGCCTCCTGTTCCAATACTGATTCCTCCTCCGAATCCAGAACCGATTCCGACTGCAACCTTACCGTCTGGTCCACCTCGTTCTACATCGCGTTATGGACGCACATTACGTCCAGTGGTTCGCTTTTCACCTTAATCCCTCTCGAGCTCCGCTGTTCGGGAGGGGAGCCATGTCTCGTTCCACTTTCTTCCTTTTTAGTATTATCGTCCTACCTCTCACATGACCACATCCTTGCTTGCTATTGGTCAATCGATCCCGCCATCTTATCGCCTTGAACAAGCTTTCTGGAACCGCTCCTTTATTTCGTCCCAAATAACCTGTTTTCATTACAAACAATTTGCCAAATCTTATGAATATTGATCTTGTGAGCATCAGTGATTTTATTAACGTTTAATGCTCCATTTGTTTTAAGTGCATCCCTTGCCTTCGAATGTTACAAGGTCAGTGACTTGTGAAACCTAGTTCTTATTATCCATACTTGCTTTTGTGATACTTTACGATTCTGTGTTTTTTTTGGCAATTGTGTATTAGTAAAAAAGATGCAGCAATTTTATGTTCTTCATTATACAATACGATTATTTAATTTTAAGTAATTTTTAATATTTTATTCAATAATACAGCGAAGCTACGTTCAAAATTTCATATATTTTATGTAATAGTTTCCCTAAAAAAATGTAAAGAGAAAACGTATCATTTTATGCGTAACTTTAATATCTATTTTTCACAATGCAATTATTAGTATCATTATTATTATTATTATTATTATTATTATTATTATTATTATTATTATTATTATTGTTAATTGTTTATAATATATTAATTATGTTTATTGTTTCAATATAGATTTTGACAACCGAAAACGAGTTTTGTTACTACAGCCTTCTGAAACTTCAGTTACGTCCTGAACGTAACAATATATATATATATATATATATATATATATATATATATATATATATATATATATATATATATATTGGAGGCTCTGAGGGCCTTCGTAGGGAGATCAATGCAGTTGAGATTTTCACATTAATTGAACAGGCGAAATGGACGGCATAAACAATGACTAAAAACCTATATAAAAAATAAACATATAAATAATAATTGATAACAAGATAGCAACAACAAAAATAATAATAATGAATATATATATATATATATATATATATATATATATATATATATATATATATATATATATATATATATATATATATATATAACTATAACAACTTTAATATATATATATATATATATATATATAAAAAAATATATATATATAATCATATATATATATATATATATATATATATATATATATATATATAAAGACAAAATTTATTAAAAAGCTGAGAAAAAACTTCGATAGAGGTGTACGACATTACAAATTTAAAACTTAAAATTAAAACTAATCTAAAAATAATACTGTATATATATTTATTTACTGTGGTACATAATGAAAATTTTTACATTTTAAGACACTTTTTGTTAAGAAAAAAATATTTAAATCTAAAAAACGCTACACGAACACTCACGCTTATAGAAAAGAACACTTTTACAGCAAAAGGTAAAAACACCGCTAAAGTTTAATTCACAAAAAATGCACATTTTGGTAGGGTTGCAAAACAGAAGCGAAGTAAATGAATCACACAGAGTAGGCTGGAGAGTGAACGGATGACTGACGATGCATTCGGTGAACGAGCTGACAAAGAGGTAGAGACCATTTAGATCAGACTCCGGAATTTACCATGGAAGACAGCGGACGAACTCGTGTAGAAAATTGTGTTAAAATTTATGCGAAGGAAAGATTTGAAAATATTAAAAAGAAACGAAGAAGTATGGAAAAGGTTGCGTTAAGAAAAACTTTGATGTCAAGAAGGACGAAAATCGAATGAAAGCATAAAAATTAAGATGTCGTTAAGTACAAAAGTTGTTTGAAAGAATAAAATGAAAATAGCCTAAGCGTGCGGAGAAGAAAGGAGAGAGAGAGACTAAAATTACCCCCTCCCCCAACTCCCAGCAAGAACGGAGTTCTCACGGAGTGAAGCGAACAACAGGACGAAGGGTACGACCAGCACGCGAAGTAGGATAAGGAAGGAAAGAACTGGGCGGAGGAGGGGGGGGCGGAGGAAGATTAGCCGATGAACTAGCGGAAGGAACAACAGAGTAGAGCACGGAGGAACAGGAAGGATGGGTGCAGGAGGTGGGATCATGTCAACTGAAGAAGCGGGATCAGCATTCAGGAATGCTGGATTGATCCTGTCAATCGAGATGTTTTCCACTTTGGATCCTTTCTGAAGGGAGAAGAACTTGCGGTGACGTTGTAACACGGAAGGAACAGTCGTATCTGGTCTGTAGTGGACCGCAATGTGAGTCGTGACGAACCAGAACGTTTGAACAGGAGTAAAGTTCGGAAGGGATGTAAGTGGCACGACAAGTCTGACGAGGTAGGGAATGCTTCCAAGAATCAGCACACTGACGAAGGCGAGCGAGGAAAGTGTGATGATCCGAAGTAGTGGGAGAAGGGAGGATGAATTCACCTCGGATATGGATGGAGGAACCGTACCGAGTTCAGCGGATGAATACTGCAAGTCCTCTATAAGTCGGAAGACAAAAGATATTCGAAAAGATTGTTACCTGAACGAAGGTGGATACCGTTGATTTAAGAGGTTGGCACGAGCTGCAGGCCAGGAAAAGAGCTAACCCAAGTTTCATAAGATGATTAAGCTGTTGGAGCTCGCAGCAGATTAACGCGAATGCGTGAACGACGATGCCCTGAGAGGAGCGAGAACGAGGATAGCGAGAAGAAGAGGGAGAGTGCTAGACGGAAAAAACAAGCAGGCAAGCCATCAAGAGTTCAAATGCCAAGGGGAAAGAGTCTCCGGACCAGTTTGAGCTTTTCATACCAGTTTGGAGTTAGTAATACTCTCAGACATATTTAAAAAATTTTAAATGCAATAACAACCATTGTTATATGATGATTAACTTAATGAGGTAATCATATATATTTTACCAATCTCCATTCAAATTAATATAAAGTATTTTTCAATCATTCGTAGCTTACAAAACTGTGTTTCTTGAAATTGGTTGTTGTTGCAGTAATGTAAAGATATAAAAATGGTGTTTCGCTTTCCAAATACAAGATTAAGATACTTTAAGATGTATTTTATGCCTGAGATTACAAACTCTCAAATTTATTCTTTCAAGGTTTTCTGAGAGACATAACTGAACAGATGAGCTTGAAGAATTATTATGTTGGGCATAGATATCCAAACATCAAAAACAACAGCATAGATTTTAGATTGTCTCTTTGATTTTCACTATTCCTTTGCAGCATACGAAGCCCCTTGCTTGTACTACTACTTTTATACTTCTATTAAATATTCATATAACTATTACTATCTTTATTAATATAGGGTTTCGGGTGGGCGTGGTGCTTACTATTTTGTCCTTTTTACAATATTTCAATGGTAAGTAAATAAATTAATTAGAATTTACATGAAATGTAAAAACGATATTATAAAATAAATTTAAAGAAAATCAACTATTATCACGACTCATGATAATTATTCCATTCAGGAGAATTGTCCCTTCCCCTACCCTTCCCATGTTCTAAGATAAGACTGAATTGAAACGGTGTCCTGGCCGCGCGTTAAGTATCTCTATTTCCATATAATAATAGGGAAAAAGCCCCAAGCTATATCCTTTGCTCTGTGAGCGAAAAAATAAGCAATTTCGCGAGTACGAACTTTCGCTCCAATAGCACAAGATCGTAAGAAATACTTTAAAAAAACAAATATTTTTTCTTCTCTTGCTCTCTCTCTCTCCTCTCTCATCACTCTCTCTACTTCTTCTCTATCTCGTCTTACTCTCTCACTCTCTATCTCTCTCTCATCTCTCTATCTTACTCTCTCTCCTCTATCTCTCTCTCTATTCTATCTATTCATATCTATTATCTATCTACCTATCTATCTAATCATCTATCAAACACTATCTAATTTGAAAAGCAAAATATGCAACAATGAACATAATATGTTTAATCCATAATAATATTTGCTGAGTTAAGTTTTTGAATAGAGGCAGTGAATGAAAGGTGTTGTTGCATTATTGAATTTATAATAATAATGTATAACATTTAAGTTTTAGATTAAGTGTTGATTTACTTTATATAAATTATAAATTAATTTAATTATTTAAAAATTTGGTAGGTACTCTATATGTCAGGCCTTTAGTGATCAATCTTATGCATAAACACAAAAATAAACTAGGCTTATATCAATTAAGTGACGTGAATATATATATATAAATAATTTATTATCTTTCAATAATATTAATAAGAGACGTATTATGCAGTAGAGTTTCGATTATAGTTATATATTATTATATTAACTTATATATATATATATATTATATATACTTATAATATATATAATATATATTTATTAATATAGATATATTATATATATTTAATATAATATATAATATATAATAATTAAACGAAGAGTAGAAGAGAGAGAGCAGATTGGACACTCAGACAGTGTAGAGTATCGAGAAATGAACGAGCACTGAAGTAATTGATATAATAGTACTACATGAGAGAGTAATAATATAGTATAATACGAGAGAAGAGAATAAGTAATAGTAAAGTATAGAACGAGTATATGAAAGATAGAGTAGACGGTATGTATCAGGGGTATATAACCTATCATATCTAACTCTTTGGAGTATAATTTCACAAAGATTATATTCGATGGTGGTACCTGACGTATTACTTGGGATTGGGCAGGTTTATATATTTAAATCTATATTTATCTATTTTACTATATATATTATATATATAATATGTATATTATATATATAATTTATTATTATAAATATTTAAATATCTTATCTTTATATTACATAATAAAAAACTATATTATATATATATATTAGATGTACTTATGATACATCCTTAATTGAATTAATTGAACTTTTATTTTCCATGCAGTATTAATATTAAACTGGAAGATATTAGCCTATAATACAATATAAACAGTTTTATTATATCAATAAATTATTAATATATTATTCATATAATTATATATAATTTAATAATTTTAATTATTATATATTATATAACATTTATATATTATATATAATTATTATTATCGTAATTAATATTGCTATTATTATAATAAGTTTTCACGATTAATTATTTATTATATTTAATTCATTGATCACATTAAATTATTGCATTATATATATTATTATTGCTCTAATTAGTTTTTCACTAATTATTAAACATTTATTCTTACATTATTATTATTTATATTTATATTATTATATTATATAAATATTATATTCGTTAATTATTATTATAATTTAATATATTTCAACACATAGTGTTATTTTGATAATAACTATTAGTAAATTTTAAAGATATGATAATTATACTTTTTCATTTATTTAATATTAATATTATATATCATTATATTACATTTTAATCAATTTAATTATAATTCTTTCGATAGTTTTATAGTTTTAAACTATTTATTAATATTAAAATTATTTTCATTTAAATTATTTATATATCATATTTCATTTTTACATATTTATATTATAATATATATTTATTATTATATTCTATACAAATAATTAATAATTAATTTTATATTTTAATATTATTTTATAATATTATTGTTATATTTAAATTAAACTTTATATTATTAATTTATATATATATATTATAATAATTATATTATTATTATATTATTTTGATAGCTCAACTTAAGTCATAATAATAATAATATGTATCAATTTATAGTTCGAAACTCATTCGGCGACTATATTTTATCAAAGTATTGAATGTAATTCGAAAGCACTATTAATAGTTTCAATATTATATTTTGCAAACTATTGGTACTATATAGGAAGGTGGGAACTATATTTGGCCCTAGATGTTCTACAGGGCATATCCATTTTTTAATTTAAAATGTACTACTATTTCCAACACTCATGCACCTTTAACTATCGACCTTAGTACCCTTAATATATAAACTAACACTACTCCATTATGCATTAATATTTCATTAGTTTATATTATATATATGCTAATGCCACTTAATAAGTTATATAATTTATTCAATATCAGAACAATGAACACATCCTGATATCAAAAATTTCAACAATACTGCCATACAAACCACCACGATGCGTACATATTTAGGGAGAAAGTAACGATAAGGTCATATAATTTTCTTTCGAGTTTGAGGTAGAGACTAGCCGCCCCTTATAAGTTGATGTAAAAAATGAAGTCATTTCGTCCGCCCGGTGCCAAGAATTTTACTTCAAGATCAGAGTAGGAGCGAGAATTTCTAAATGGATTCAATTATTATTATAGCTATTAGTATTGTGGTTGTTTTTCTTTAATTTATGATGCCCTAAAATAATTTTACCCCCCTCCCCCCTTTTTTACCTTTAAAATTAATAATTTTAAAAGTATTTAGTATAGCATTTTTTTTTTTTTTACACATTCTTTTCCAAATTAATTTACCATTTAATATTGGGTAGGAGCTACTCACCCTGCCTACCTATATATAGCACCCTGATATATATATATATATAATATATATATATAAGTATATTATATAATATAATATATATATATTATATATATATTAATATTATATATATATATATAATATATAAATATATATATAATATATAAATATATATAATCATCAGTGGCGTATCAGGGGGCCCTCATCTATAACTTTAATTTTCTAGACACTAAAAATTTTAAGTATCTATCTGTTAATAAATAAAGTGCAGAGGTTAAATTAATTTAATATAATTCGTCGCTGTCAGAAAAATCCACCCTAAGTCTTTAGTTAAAAGTAAACTTGCAGCCATAGGAAAAATGCAACATTAGAATTTCAAAAGATTTTTGAAGAAAGATTTTTGAAGAAGCTGGGTATTGAAATTGCTGTACAAGAATTAACAGATCCAAAAATACAGACACACACATGTCTACTATCGAACCAACAAAACTTATGATTGTACATCCTTATTTTGTACTTTTAGGATGATTAATACAGCATTATGAGAGAGTTTCTAAATCAAAGAAATTATTTATGTCTTCTTGCTTGCTGGTCTACGACAGGTTAATATGCCATTGAAAGATAAAGATTGTGTAAATTTTACAAGGAAGATCTGAAAGCCCAATAGATTTAGTAAAGCAGAATGAGATTTATGGAAGTTGAATGACATCACAGTTAAGATCATCCAAAAACAGCAAGAGACGGACTATTTTGTTAGCCTCACAATTTCCAAAAATAATTTACATCTTGTTGCAAACTGGCAATTTTACCCGTGTCTATCTGCTTCAGTGAACGAGCTTTTCAGCATTAAGACTTCTGAAACCTACTGAGAAATACTATTGGAGATGAAAAGAACTTACGAATTGCCTACTCTACATTCATCGAATATTGATATAAAAAACATGTTATTAGAATTTCTCAGTCTTACTAAATGAATAAGGTTAATAATTAAGTAGACATTGTGATCCCACTGTGAGAGTTTTTTCATAAAATTTAAATATTTTTTCTTCACTTATATATATATAAATAATAATTTATATATATTATTATAAATATTAATTATTATTAATATATATAATATATATATTATAATATTAATAATTATATATAAATTATTATAATTTTGGAAAAGATCTAGCTATAATATAATTAATAACAAATATGTTATATAATATATTATATATATATATTATATATATATATATATTATATTATATATTATATATATAGACATATAGTATATATAATATTATATATAATATTATATTATAAATATAAATATTAATATATAATAATATATATTATAATATATAATTATTATATAAACGATTTTCCCTCTCTCCCCAGAAAAAAAATTCTGGATCCATGTTATAATATATATATATTATATATACTATAATATATTATATATAATATATTATATATATATCAATATTATTATTATTGTTACATGGTGATATAGATATATATATTCCTAATATATAATATATATATATATATAATATATATCTTACTAAGTGTACTATACTAGTATATATTATATATTACAATTATATAATATTATATATACTTTATCATATATATAATATATATATTACTCTCTCATATATATATTTATATATACAATATATATTACATAATACAATACTATAAACTATAACGTAGGTATAAGCCCCAGGTATAATTAAAATAATATATAAGTAATAATATATAATATAAGTATATATAATAGTAATTATATATATATAATATATTTATATATGATAATATTATATATAGATTAGTATATATATATAATGTCCTATTGGTATAGAGGCTACCCATATATGATATATATATATTATATATCAGTATATAATATATATATTAATAATTTATATATAATATTTATATATTATATATATATATATATATATATATATTAATAGTAATATATATTTATATGTTATATATATATATATATATATATAAGCTCTAATATATATAATATATATATATAGTTAATAGCTGTCTAATATATAATAATATTTTAATTATATATATATATATCTATATTATAATAATTAGATATATATAATATATATATATATAATATAAATATATATTTATATATAATAATAAATATTCCTATATAATATATATATATAAACTATATCATATTAAGAAAATCAATACTGAAAGGCTAGATTAGATATCCTTTTAGATATAAATTATGAAATAGGCATTGACAGCTAAATCATAAAATATATCTATAATTTAACTAATAATATTATAAATTAATAAAAATTATATTATATATATATTTAATATATTACATACATAATATATCTAATATATATATATATAATTATTAATATATTTTTATAAATCGATTTAAATATGAAAAATTATATAAGGAAAAATAAAATCTTCGTATTATGTTTAATTAAATATATATATTTAATATGGTTATCTTATGGGGAAGAATGGAAAGAATAATTTCCCCATATACTGATATGTATTATTACAGTAGAAAGATAAGCTAATATGGACATAAATTTTAATAGCGCACTCGGTATCTCATAAATTTCAATTTAAAATTTCTCCAGATATTTCAATTCACCCCATGCACTGTTTAAACGATGGTTTACAGCGAGCGAAGTGAATTCACCCTTCAAGGTGGTTTTATCCATATAGATATATATAAATCTCAACTTATATACAATATGAATAATGAACCATATTACTTATTAACTCACATTAGCGACAGGATCGCACAAATAAAGTGAATTTTTCAGTTTTAAATTATTATATAGATAATAAAATAATAGATTGAGAGGATATGTTCATCATATAATTATAATTATAATGATATTATAATTATAAATATTATAGTAATATCATTAAAAGGCCTATTTATGAATTTATCATTGAACAGATCATTTTGATTCTTTAAATTGTTTTAGATTCGGCTATACGAAGATAGTGTAAATTGCCAACTTGAAATAGTTAGTTAAGTTTTTCGTTATTCTTATCACCTCTTTGAATAACGAAACTTAATTAATAATAATGCTTACTCTCAATTTAGCGTAGTTAAAGTTATTAAAAGAACTATAAATAACATTTCAATTTCAAATAAAAATTCACTGGACATGGACATGATAACTTTATACTTTAAATCATAAAATTTGACAAACTTTACCAGAGAAGAGCAAAAATTAAAGGGAATTATTAAGGAAACTTTGAACTATTGCTTCAAGCCAGAATCGATTTTTTTAAATGTTTAGGAAAAGTGTTGCGTCAGTACTTTAGGATGCAAAAAAAGTGAATTTAATATTATCAAAATTTCCTTTTTTTCAAATCTAAAGTCATTTCAGTTCCATTGCATTTGTGAATGCATAATTTGAAATTTTAATTAAAATCCACATTCTTAAATACATAAGGAACTAAATTACCCCTGAATTAATCGAATAATAATAACTTGAAGATTTAATTTCGAAATAATGAATATTTTAAAACGGAAGAATATAACAAGCAAGAGAACGTTGTTGACTCTTCCGAAATATTTATAAAGAATAGAAAAGATCACTCTAGCTTAAATTTTTAAGACTTTATAATAGTTCATTTCAATAAGAAATTTATCTAAAGAAATTCTTTTAATTAATACATAGAATAGATAATTTTTTTTTTTTAAATAGATTTAAATTTTCTATAATAACAAATTAAATTTTATTAATGCAGAATCAAAATCCTTTCAAAAGACTGAAAATGTTAGAAATCAAAAAAAGGTTTTAATTTAATAATTAAAGTAATTATTAATTAAAGTCTAAAACTAGTCTATCAATTGTCCTAAAACTGCGCTATCAAATTATTTACAAGTACTCATTGGTTCTATGGGGCTTTTCGGATATAGCCCCAATCCGGAAATGGCCATTCATCATTCTTAATTTTCCATAGCAAAGAAAATATAATTGCCATTTTTACCTTTTTTGACACTTTTTTTTTTTATTTTTTTTTTTTTTTGCTTTATTTGTTGTATTAGTATCTTCCATTGAAAAAACAACAACAACAACAACAACAACAACACAACAAACAACAACAACAACAACAACAACATATTTTTGACATTTTGGGTTTCACGTTCTACAATTTCATTTCGAAATGACTTGAAACTTGACTTATACAAAGATGAATTTGTTACAAGAACAATGACTAAAAGCATTTTTTTTGATATATGAAACCAGGTCCCAGAAATGACTCAGTTTGAACCGACTATATTATATATAATATTATATATATATATATATATAATATATATATATATATTATATATATATATATATATATTATATATATATATATATATATATATATATATATATATATATAATATATTTTATATATATATATATATATATATATATATATAATCTACCAATCCTATCAATATCAGATTTTAAGGGCATATAGAATTGGAGAGATATACCTTTTTTATTTGGATAATTTTTTGTACAGTCCAAAAAAACAAAAAATTAAATTTCTAAACCTTTTTTTTTTTTTAAATTTGTTGAATGGCCAAAGACAAAACTAATGCATATACAAAAAATTATTTAAATAAAAAATGCGTATCTCCCACAACTATATACGCCCTGAAAATTTCATGTTTATCGGACTAGAAAAAATTATCGCAATTTTTCATTTTTCAAAATGAAAAATATTTGTTTGAATTAGATTATTTCTGGGATCTGGTTTCAAATATCAAGAAAAGCTTATAGTCATTGTTCTTGTAACATATTCATCTTTATATAAGTCAAGTTTCATGTCATTTCGAAATAAAATTGTAAGAAGTGAACCCCAAAATCTCAATATATATATATATATATATATATATTATTATATATATCATATATATATTATATATATTTTATATAATCTTAATTAACTCTTGATCACAGTGTCGTATGGTTTAAATGAATTATTGTTCATATTTTTGAATCTCAAAGAATTCTTGTTGACGTTGTTTATTAAGATCACATGGCTCAATATATATATATTATTAAACTATATATATCTACTATATATATATATATAATATATATATTAAGTATAATATATATATATAATATATATATTATACTATATAATATATAATATATATTAATACATTCTCCTATATATATATATATATATATTATATATATATATATTTATAATAATTTCATATATTATATATATTTATATATCTATATATATATATATATATTATATAATATTATAGATATATAATATACGAAAAGAATTTTTTTTTATCTTTAGATACTTGTGGCTGGAAATGTAGGGGAGGACCATGCCTACCCTGGCCCCTTGTAAGTCGCTCATGTATACACCATCCATGCATTCGTTGTTGCCCCGATCAGAGAATCGTAAACCTGTGATAATTCTGATTGATGTATTTTTTTTTTAAACGGGCATAGACTTTAGATGCATATAGCTTTTTATTTGCTCTACATCAATAATAGAATTGTACGACTGGATATTGAGATACTGTTATGGGAAAAATTGCAAATAATTTGTGTCTTCGAAAGAAGCCGAACGAAATAGTGAGGTGGTTAAAAATATTATTTTATTATCTGACAGATTTACTTCTGAAAATTGCGATAAGTTAATAATTAAAAGGCCTAGATGATAAAGTTATTTACTGTGGTTGAATAAAACTACGAACCTTTAGTGCTGGTTTCTAGTAATGTTGATGATAATTCAAGTTGTTTTGAAGCTAATCTGTTATTGAAATATTAAATTTAGTAGTGTTGCTACTTGGGATATAGCATACCTAGAGGAAAATGTCCTGGATATTGAAATTTCAAAACAAATAATGAATCTAAATATTAAATTAAAATTTGACTTATTACAAAAACGTACAAACACCAATACGACCAGTTTTAAAGATGCTAAAGAGAAAAACTCCTTTCCTTTAGAATAGCTAAATCTGCACAATCTTGGCTAGCGTAAATATATTTGGGTCATTTAACGTAAAACCATTTCGAAAATAAAAAGACATGCATCAGCGCCTTATAGTCCATGCAAATTTCCAGAATGGAATAAAAATGCCTCAGTAGCAGCAAGGAATAAACGAATAATATAAAATAAGCGTGTTATTGTAACTGAGCAACTGCATGTTGCTGAGCCCTTATTTATTCAAAAAAATAATAGGTGGATTCTTTAACTACATCAATTTCTACTTTAATATTTTTTGTGGCACTCACATGCATTCATTAGAGGTAGCACTGCAGATACCGTCAATTTTCTCTACTTTGCTCAACTTGCATAGACTATCCAAGTTGGAGATGTTGTCTTGTGGAACCATTATGAATCAAAGCTCGGAATAAGGCCAAATACACATCACATATGATTCAGAATGAACTTATATTTATCTGTGGAAAGTTGATATGTAATCAAATTTTTAATGAAGTAAGCAATTGTGAATATTTCTCCCTTTTAGCAGACGAGGCAGCAGACATATCCGGAACAGTACAGCTATCGATTGGTGTTCGCTTCGTTAATAAGGATCTCAATGTACGAGAAGAATTTCTAGTCTTTACTTCTCTTAAAAAATTTAAAGCTGAAGATATAGCCAGAGCTATATTGTCTGCTACACAATATATTTACAATTTAAATATAAGTAAGATTGTTGGACTTGGGTTTGATGGGTGCTCCACCATGGCTGGCAAAGTAAATGGAGTTCAAAAGCTAATAAGAGATCAGTACACTAAAGCCAAATTTTTTTCATTGTTGTTCCTATCGTTTCAATTTAGTAAATTAAATGACCTAATATTGTCAGAATTTTCGAAACAATAATGGAATAAAGTAAAAAATTTTTAAATTTTCCTGAAAGTATGTATCGCAGAAATTTCGTGCTAATATACTATTGTATAGAAACACGACGTCTGCAAAGTAAAAATCACTAGGAATTTTAAGAAACATTTTAGCCAAATAAAATTAACATTAAAATCTCTCATCTGATCCAGATGTAACGCAGCCACACGAATCTGCAGCATTCAGCTTCATCACAGCAAAGGAGTCTACATTTCTACACTTTTTAATCTTGACGAAATATGTTCATTTCAGGAGAATAGGAAATATTCATCAAACAAAAGTAATAAATTGGTGAGGTTCATTGTCACATAGAAAACTTTTAAATGATTTTAAAAACTTCCTTGAAGAATTAAATCACCCTTTTAAAGGATTTTTAAAAAATTAACAATTTTGCCAAGATTTTTCATTACCATGTACAATTAACAGTATCAAAAGAAATTCTGTATCAGAGACATCAAAAAGGTTTGCTGATGATTGCTTCAGAGTTGTACTATTTATACTTTACCTAGATTCTCTAATTTCATATCAGAGTTTCAAATTTTCGGAACACAAAATAACCTTTCTTGCATTTTGCAACCAGTTAAACAAGAAAATTAACCAAACCTGAATACTTAAAAAAAAAAATTGGAAACTCATTATAAATATATAATATTGACAACCTAATTGGTGGAAGCAGAATTTTTGTTTAATTTCTGGAATGAATAAGATA